>JAWQUT010000032.1:2899309-2934729 GCA_033807755.1 Ellobium chinense
TTTCTTGCCTCTCGCAGAAACTCCCAAGCCACGAGGAATAAAGGAAGTGACCACGGCTCGATTTACCCCTGTAGTGTAGATGAGGCAATTATCCACTAGCCCCAGACTTTTTAAGTGTATGTGGGCCTCTTGTCATCATAACGTCATAGAGCGATCACAGAACACTGTCTCACTCCATGTTAAGGGAAGGCACTACACTTTCCCAGAGGTTGTAATGCAGGTATTAAAATGGTGCGCAACTCATCACCAAACGTGCATTAGAGTCTCTTTGCGAAATTGCACACCACGGTGCTGAATGGTGCATTTTTATCTCTTAAGATGATAATGTTAGTTTCGCTGACATTTGCGATTGCATTAACTGTTTGACAACAGATTTCATCCTGTGTCTCTAGATACTTTTATGAATATTCACATGTGGGCGTTACTGTATTTATTGTCTCTTTTCAAGACACAAAGTTATTTCATTTGATGTAAAGTTTGCTGTTATAGTTCCTCATAATTATTCTACGCCAACTGAAGGAGAAAAATGCACCTTTTAGCACTAGGGTGTGCAATTTTGTATAGAAACTCCAAAGGGCATATGGTGATAGGTTGCGCACCATTTTATTTGGATTATAATTTTTGAGTAGTGTCTCCCAAGAATGGTACCTCCCCTTGATCCAGCCCTAAAAGTGGTCTCTCTCTGTTGGATGCTCTTTCTGTGCCTCCCTAAATACTCCGCCTCTGAATAATAGTCTAACACTGTAACTGCTGTGTTGGGAGTTCACAGTGCTCAACCGTCAACATTCAGGTGAAGATGAGTTGATGGATTTTTACCACTTGACATGACAGAGTAGTTATTTCATGGGAGATTGAAAATAGTGGTTTCAGTAAGTTGTTGTTGTCACTGTTTCTATTAGTGCTGAATCTGCAATTTTTTTTTGTTTGTTTTGCTTGTGAACAAAATATGTTGCTGAATTCGTACACCGTCTTTGTATCGTTCTTTTAATATCTGCTGGTATGTGCAGAGTCAGATAGTATGGTTTTGTTTTTTTTTCGGTTGTGGTTGTTGTCGGCTGCGTTCGGTGGATATGGAGAAACTCCTTTCCTCTACTCCCTCGACGGTAACGGTCGTTTAAGAACCAGGGCTGCGTTTCTTTGGTTCCTGCAGTTTGACAAAATGGGAAGTCATATTCTTTCCTTAGCAAGAAAATAGTCTCTAGGCAAATCAAGCCGGCTGGGACTAATGGGGAAGAAACAGAAAATAATGCAATGATTTGCGAGTGGTGTTTGCTATACTTTTATCTTGTCCTCATGAATTAGCATATAGGCCGTTGATTCTTGCCACATTCTCCTCCGACAAAAGGCCGTTGATAAGATGTTCCATTAACAAATTTTAAACCGTAGATGGTTACTGCCACATTGCCGAACTTTTTCTTTCGGTTTCGTACAAACGACGAAACATTTCTAATAAACTCATAGTATAAGGTGTGCATCTTTCCTCATCGTGACTGACTGGTGCGCACCAGCCAGAAGCGTACCCTTTGCGAAGTACTGTTCACAGAATACAAGAAAGGGGTGTGGTTTCCCATTTTGCAAAATTGTATGGACCTAACAAACGCAGCCCAGATTTTCAAGTTGAATTAAGGTGATCCTCGCCTGTGTTCTAATGGGATTAAATCCACAAAATAAAACTTCTCCTCTCTTATTTGTTCGACATCAATTATTTCGGGATGGAGTACTTCCGACTGCCCACCGCGGCCCACCTCACAATCCATCTTCTACGTGGCGTCAAAGGCGTTCGTCTATGGTGCGTTTCGGCGCATTACGAATTATTTCGGCTTGTCTCTCTCCCTTTAATATATGGAACCATCTCTTTTTAAAATTAGACCTGTGGTCATATGCATAATCTAGCGACACTGACCAACGAACTGTCTTAACTACAGTGAACACTACCAATGTTATGGGAGTTTCCGTGGTTACCGCAGTGCATTAAATAACGTAAGGTTTATGCTTTCGGCCACTGCAGAGCACTGTCAATGGTCTCTATGCCCTGTTAAGTCGCCTCTTAACCATCTTGATCAATCCCTTTCTTTGAACGGGGTGTTAGGATGTTTGAAAATATTGATGACGAAGAAGGGAATAAGCCTTTTTATGACTCTTGTCGAGAGTCACATCATGTTCAGAAAGTGTAAGACTTGAAGCCAAGGGGGGCGCGGGAGGATTGATGATTTATATTTCCTGAATTATGACTCCCTCACTTAAACAATGCTGATAATGATGATGATGATGATGATGATGATGATGATGAGACCGATGACATCACTAATGATGATAATTACCGTCAGCATCCACCTCATTGATCATATCCTGCAGTTCCGCCTCTGTTGGGTTTTGACCTAGTGACCTCATTACCGTGCCCAGCTCTTTCGTCGTGATCGTACCGTCCCCATCTTTGTCGAAGAGACTGAAGGCTTCTTTGAACTCTGTGGTCAAAGAATAGGTAATGAATGTAATAAAGATAACCGTGGTCGTACAAATAGGAAGAAATTTAAATTGAAACTGAAAGTGAAAGAGCGCTATCATCTTGCACAAAGTCGTAATGGATGATGACTACGTCACATTGGAAACCCTTACTGAGGTTGCGGAGTATTGTTGGGCCGATGCCATATGTGAGATATCGATGCGTCCCGAGTTCATAATTTAGGTATGGATACCGATACCGATTACTTCACGTCGGAAAATTCATAATTGCAGCCAGATATGTCAGGAATTTAATAACTTTATCTATGGGGGAAGATGATTATATAAAAGCGAACTAGACTGTTAAAACATTAAGATTTGACCTGAATGTGCCGATTTTTGTCATGTTATGCAAAATTGCAGCTTATTTATAGTCGCCAATCCACAATTTTATTTAACTGAGAAAACAAATGAAAAATGCATGTACCTGATGCCTGGGGGGGGGGTGGGGGGCAGCTTTCAGTTTTTATTAAGTCAAAACAAGTCTTCTAGCTCTGATCATTTTGTAATCCTTCCATTACTATGAACTGATGGTGTATGTTATAACAGATGACATTGTTACTTAACTTCCATTTCCAACACTAAAACTGCAGATATCTAGTCTGCCACGGAAGAGAGCTTCAGGCATATTCATGTTTTATGGGACACTGGGATATGGGAGGAGAGAGTATCATGAACAACCTGCGGCGTAAATTTTAGACAATTTGTAACATGAACTCAACGCTAGCCATTTCCTGCCTCTCACACCAAGAGAGCGCCACGAAACTATCAATGGACAGTTTCTGATGGTGTTCAGTATACTTATAAAGTATAAAGAACAACCGCAGACGGCGACCTACGATTGGATAGTAATTATTTAAAATCTCCTTAAGACCATTCACAGGTTTGAGGCCGATCATGGGGTCAAGAGCTTTTCTCAAAATCTAGTTTCAACATCTTATATAATATGGCAGTCTTAAGCCCCTTTCCAAGGTCTATCAGGAACTAGATAGAAATTGTCTTTATATCTCGACCGAAATCTGTGCAAGTAGTCTAACTGTCTAGAAGGCGACCGTTTCTATAAGAACCGAGTGTTAATCGCTTATACGGCTTCTCTTGAATGTTGCAAACTATTGAAATCGCAATGATACCACCGAACATTGCTGTGGTGCCAAACAGATTATCTACTTCAAGATTCAAAATTCGCAAGTTTATTTTTATTTTAACAATGTTACAAAATATAGACATATAATTACCATTGGACAGTACATCAGGAGACAAATGGACAGACAACCAGAAAAATATACAGACAACAGCAAAAAAAAAAAAAAAATCTGGAACTACGCACACGAGTGCAAATTGTCTCCATGGCTTCTTTCACCATAGGCTGGAAGAATCCTCTTTTGCTGCTTACGGTAGATGCTAGATTTACTGGGAAAAAAATCCGTTTATTCCTAAAAAATTGAAAGAGAGCTTCTTAGAGGAGCTGTTTGGTCATTAAATCATAGCTCGAGGTCTCTGACGATCACGGATGATTCAATAATTTGGTCACGCTGTCGTACAAGAGGAGCTCAGTGTCTAAATACGACGTCTTGCTTTAGGTAATTTGTCGTAATTCTGTATAAAAAAAAAGTGTACTTCAAATCTTGTTGGCCACAAAATATAATATGTATATGAATTTTTCCATCGCTCAGTTATTAAACGAGATTATCGTTCTTTTTCTTTCACTTTGTCAAATCAATTAAATGAGAGGGCGATTGAAACGTTTCCGGCTGCCTCTTCAGCAGAAAAAATAATAATAAAAAATCACAGAACTGATCACAGTCGTGTTCACTCACCTACCACTCCTAGGACGTTTCAACGACATAACAAGGCTGACTATATTCTTCACTAAAACTTTTTACAGGTTGGTTATTATAGATGATATCGATCTTTAGTATCAGGAAACAGTTTATTATATTGTTTACTAGTAGCCTACATGTGAGCTACGTACAGTCCATTCTGCCCATTCTCTATCCTGTTAATCGGCACCCACTCTGCTCATTCTCTATCCTCTTAATCGGCACCCACTCTGCCCATTCTCTATCCTCTTAATCGGCACATCCGCTGACTAGCAACATTTACATTGACAGGTGGACATGAAATATCGCTTAAAAGTTGCTACTCCTTTCTGTCGCAACATTTTTCTGTATTGTCGAGGAGTTGCAATTAAGCGGAGTGGACTTCGCTGTGCACGGTTTCTCATAAAATTGTCGTTCTTTTCGGAAATAGCACATAAACTACCCCCCCCCCCCCCNTCTCTATTTTGAATATCATTTTTCATAAGCTCATTAAATTCTGCAAATAATTAAAGAAGACCTAGAGATTGTGGACTGTCTTGCAAGTGACAGTAGAGAAAACAGTTTATTGGCTCAAAGAGGGAAATTGGATTAGGCTTCTGTAACCTTTTGTCTCTTTATAGTTGGAGGTATATCCATGTCATCAACGTACATCATCTCGCATGCAAGAACTTGACAGTAAACATGACGTAGATATGTACCGACCACAGTAACGCGGTCAATAGGGAGCAAGTATTTCCAGAAGCGCGAGGTGCTCCGTAATTGCCTCAAAAGAAGTTGAAAAATGAGCGCATATCGTGTTAATCTCAGATATATACATTCTACTCCAACTACGACAAACCTGGTTTAGTTGGGTTTTTTTTCGGTTTAATCGATGTCCACTGTAACACACGCAGCGACAATGTATCCCATTATTCGTTCGTTCATTCATTTTTTTTTTTTTTGGTGGTGCAACACGTCATGTAGGTTAGCTTTTTTTTTTTTACCGATTTCTCACAAAATTGCTGTGTAAGTCACATATTATATTGCAGACGGCTCTCTTTTTGGTCAGAAGCGATGTGCCTCCTGTCTCCTACAGAATCCGGGTAAACTGGCGTCCATGCGCATGACATCATTACCTCTTGTGATTCATGCAGCCAAATTCCTCAAATTTGGCGGGGTTTTTTATGAAATGGGTGCTGGCATCATGAAAAATCTTACAGTGCTTTGGGTAAGTTTATTTTTTTCTTTCTAAACTTAAAAGTTGTGATTACTCGCAATGAAGCGTGTGACCCCTATTGTTACCAGAAGGAGAGAAGTATAAATTCGTGTAGATGTAATATTTGGTAGTTTGTTTTACATAAATCTCCACACAATTGCGGGTGCTTTGACTAGTAAAGTCATATTACACAAAGTCTGTCAAATGCACGATTTGGTATTATTTTGTTCAGGATTTTAAAATGATGCTGGTGACAGTATCGGAATTCTGTATGAGCTCAGAAACATAAGTCTTGCACATAGTAAGATGGATTTAGTCTTTCCTTGCTGTCAAAATAATTGGATGCCATCGCGTTCTTTTCTCCAGACCTAATTTATTTGGCATAGGCTACACTTGAACACGGACGTTATATACGAAATGTATGTGTAGGGAAAGGGAGCCAAGAGATTCTTTTATCTTCATCACCAACACCTTCTAACTCTCTGTCGTCTCCCTAAAACATTTCCACTTCCGCCCACCCTTTTGTCTGTGTGTGAGTGAGTGTGTGTGTGTGTGTGTGTGTGTGTGTGTGTGTGTGTGTGTGTGTGTGTGTGTGTGTGTGTCTGTCTGTCTGTCTGTCTGTCTGTCTGTCTGTACGATGTCACCATTTACTTAACGATTCTTTCCTACTCTTCTTCTACTTACATTACAAGCAGTGTTGCCACTCTGGTCATATGCCTTTCTCTACACCCAGAGTGATATCTGCTTTTTCATTATATTTCCTTAGGCACGGAAAAGAAGCAAATTTGGTGGAAAAATATTCTATAATTTTAATGCTAAAAAGAATAAAATATCCCAGGCATTTTTATCCTCTTTACCCTACATTTTACGATTTTCCCCAACAAATTACGAAGAATCATTTTCCCCTTACGTAGAACCATTTTACCCTACGACATGGGGAAATCCCTATGAGTGGCGCCACTGCATACAAGCAGACACGTCTAAATCAACGAAGGTTTACATCACACCACAGCTTACCGGCTATCTGTTCTTCCGTTAGTTGATCTGCCTGCAAGAGAAAGAGAAAAAGACAAGAAAGATTGTATTGTTTACGACGTTCTTGTCTGGACTGTAGAGCTGTGCATGGCTGTCGTGGTTCTCTTGATGTTTGTTACGGTTCGCGGGAGTGGATGGTGTTTATGGAGGGTGTGGGCGGACTGCGATTGGCTGATGGCTATGTGTGGAGGCAGATTCTGAAGGGGTGGGGAGGTGAGAGTGTGTGAATGTGTGGACAAGGGAGTGAGAAAGTGAGTAGGTGGGTGAGTGAGAAAATGGGTGAGTTATTGAATGAATAGGTAAAAGTGAGAGGGAATGAAGAATTATGGATGGATGGGTGAGTGAGTGAGTGAGTGAGTGAGTGAGTGAGTGAGTGAGTGAGTGAGTGAGTGAGTCAGTCTGTCAGTCAGTCAGTCAGTCAGTCAGTCAGTCAGTCAGTCAGTCAATCAGTCAGTGGGTGAGTGAGAGTCAGTGAATAAGTCAGTGAGGAATGAGTCAGTGAATGAATCAATGAGTCAGTGAATGAATCAATGAGTCAGTGAATGAATCAGGGAGTTATTGAGTCTGTAAGTGAGTGAGTGAGTGAGTGAGTGAGTGAGTGAGTGAGTGAGTGAGTGAGTGAGTGGAGTGAGTGAGTGAGTGAGTGAGTGAGTGAGTGAGTGGACACGTAAGTGCGTGCGTGAATGATTGAGTGAGTGAGAAAGTACACAGGATACAAATGAGCATCATTGTTAAGTATGGACTAATTCCTGAATAAGTGGCTGAGTAATCCTGCCAGTGATAATTAAGTTAACACAAAAAGAGCAGTCTATTTAAGTATTTATTGCGTCAGGTCTTTTCCCCAGCCCTCTCTCTACCCTTTTCTCCCTTCCTCCATGAACCCACATCCATTCATTATCTTCTTTGGCCTCTTTCTTCTGAGTTCAGAAAAGCCCCTCCAGCCCTAGGGGGTGAGCCTAATTACGCGTCAGTTGTGAAGCTGTAGTCTGTCCTGACCTATTCTTGGGGGCAGGCTTTAGGAATCTGAAACTAACATCTTGTACTTGTCCTCTCCCATCTTACTCCCTCCTCCTGCCTGTTTTATTTTCTTCCTTTTTTTTCCCCTAGGAAATAAAATGGTTCTAATCCATAGTGCCATATTCTGTGATAGAAAAGAACAGCACATTTGTCTTGCAAGCTAAGAGATCTGGGTTCAAGTCGTGGCAAGAATAAGAAATATTCTAGTGTTAATGTCTTTCAACTTTTCTTTCAAATATCGATCTTACACTGTAATTAAAAAGAAAATACTTAGCAGCACACTATCCAGATAACAGGTAACAGTTTTAAACTGTCAGTTTAATAAGTTTTACAAGTTTAACAAGTTTAATGGTCATATCCAGATCGCACAAGACGGTATATTTGTGTTCAAAATAACACTTTACAAAAGGCGGACGAGTACGACAAATCAGACGGCACATCACCATTGACAGTAAACAATTATCTCATATTCTTTCTCCTAAAACGGGAAACTGCTCTACAGTCTGGACACATTATGACTCAGCTCCCCTCTACCTATTATTACACCGCCGCCCTGACCAAATCGAAATATGGAGCTTCGTCACTTCCCGCTCCATCGTCACTACTGAGCAGTGTTGACACGTGTAACTTAATACATGAGTGTGAATTGCCTACTGTGCCGACAAGATTCAGTGAATAACGTGCGTGCGTGCGTGAGTGAGTGAGTGAGTGAGTGAGTGAGTGTGAGGGACTGTGACAGATCATGGATCATAAAACTGACACAATGGATTATCGCATCGTGCAAAATTTATGAGAAGTTCACACCATGAGGCTTTCGAAATCACTCATTGGAGACATCATATACTGTAGCTGTCTCTGGTTAACATCGAACATTGCGCTTCTCGAATGGCGAGGAAAGCAGGATCTTAACCAGAAGGAAATCTTAGCCAACGATCCAGGATAGCGAGGGGAGATAAGTACAGAAATTAAATCTCACTCATTCCCATACCACAGAGACACAAGACGCAAGTTTGAAGAGTGTGAATTAAAAAAAAAAACAACCCAAGATATGCACACAGTATTATCTAATAACGTTGCAGATGCCATTGTTTATTTCATGAAAATATACCTTCAGTAATGTTCATTTATTTATTTAGTTTGGTCTCCAGTGAAATACGACAATCAAGCAAGGAGTAAAGCTCTTTATCAATATCCTCAAGTTATGTTGACTTTATTATTGTGCTAAAAAATCACAACATTTCAAACTGATTCTTGCAGGGCTCGCCAGCGTGCAAACATGCTTTTCTATTAATCAAAACATTCTGATACTCTTTCCAGCATAACACGCATGTTGTGATATATCGGCGTGTTCCATAAATCGAGTCAAATTCTGATATCGTTTTGTTCAGAATAACCAAAATCATTCACAGATCCGATAAAACGGCTCTTGACCGAAACTTACGCTGGAAAAGAAAGGTGGGAAGATCAAGAAAACAAGAATAAAAACAGTTTTACTTGACTTTAACAGACAGGTGAAACAAAATTCCTCTGAACGGACGGCACCTCACAGGCTCCTCTGGAGAAGTTTTGTGTTGGCCCTATGCTCCCTCGGAAGCGACATATTTAGTAGTAGTTGTTGTACATAATTTTGATCGGTTCTGATGACGGCGGAAAGCAAATCCGATTAGGCATCTTCGTTGATCTCATTCTCCTTACACAATCATGCTGCACCCTGTTCTGATTGTTTAGCCTCTTGGTATCGCCACAGATGAGCTTTGGCTTCATAAAGTCTCGTAATAATATCGACTGCTCTCATTCTCACCTGCCTGTCTGTCTGTCTGTCTGTCTACCCTATTCTTTGTCTCCCCCCCGTTCGCTTAATATATATATAATAATATAAAAAAATTTACCCATCAGCTATTTGTATACGAAATGAATGAACACACTGAAACAAGCCTGACAACAGAGTAAGGATACATCAGAAGAGTCTGCCATCAAATGCTTCCAGAGCAATTTTACCTCGCCAGGGCTATTCTGACATTACCTTTCTGTTTGTTACTTTTTCTTTATCTATTTTTAACATAGCTGGATATTTCAAAGGCAGTTGAAAATATTCAAAACTAAACGTATTCAAATTTCCTCAAAGCACGGGAGAAAGAAGTTAAGCAGTCGCGTTCTGTTTGGTATTAGAGCGGCGTACTTGTTTCGCAAAGGGATTAAGTCGTGCACTGTTCAGATATTGCACTGATGACAGTATCGGAATTGATGTTCGAACTCAAAATTTAAAAGATCTAACAATTTCATGAAGATCTTTATTGTATCCCTTCCATTGTCAATATAAAAAAAAGTTGCATATGATACTATTTTTTCGCTGACCCTCACTCGGGCGCAATTGACAAATCACAAGCCCGGTGGTCTTTGACAAAATAGTGATCATTTTGAGCATGCCTAACATATGTAATGAGGCTTAGAGAGAGGGTCTTCGACGGTCCTAGTCTTTGTGTCGAAAAGATCGATGGTCTTCAGTCCTTCTGGGCCTGACCTGATCTGGTTATGAGAACTTGTCGTTGACACCAAGAAACCACAAAACAAAGTAATCGGTTACTGTGACAAAGAAAGAAAGAGAGAAAGAGAAAGAGAGAGGGGGGAAAGAGAGAGAGAGAGAGAGAGAGAGAGAGAGAGAGAGAGAAAGAGAGAAAAAGAGAGAAATAGAGAGAGCGAGAAGTGATCGAAACACCGGTCATTAGTAATTGTTAGGTCCACATGTCGCGCCCGCGTGAAGGAAATGCCCAAAGGACATTCGTCTCGCCACGAAATTACAATGTATTCTACATTAGTTAAGCTTGAAAAATTTGCTGACACCGTTTTACAATGAAAGCTTCCTTAAAGAAAGAAATGATGAAAAATAAACTGAATAATGAATTAATAAATCAAGGAAGATTTTGTGTAGGCGTAAAGAGCGAGAGAGAGAGAGAGAGACAGTGGGATAGGGATAAACAGTATTATAAAAGAGGCAAAATCCAGACCAAAAGCAACCAAGCGGACTTGCAGTCGCAGCCTGCGACGCGCCGATACCCACTTAATTCCCATTGATCGTTCACAGCAGAAGCGCTAGCGGCTCGGTTAAAACTTGCACTTCTAGTATGGGCAGTAGAGTATGGAGAAGGTACATTGACTTCTCGTGGTTACAATGCAGCTTGGGCAGCTTTTGGTCTACACTGTGCCTTAGACTCTCCGGCAGCAAGTGTCAATTGAGCTGCTTATAAGCTGTATGATAAATGTGATACTGTATGATAAATGTGATACTGTATAATAAATGTGATACTGTGTGATATTGTGTAGTCTAGTGAAGTTCAGTTGTTTGTTTGTCTGTATGGCTGTGATGAAAATGTCATACTCGTCCCAGTTGCTGTCCCATTGCTATCTGCACATCTCTTTACGTTTTACAGCCACGTGGCTCAGACTTTCAGTCAAGAAACTTGTACTCGTAATTTTCACAATGATGAAACATTCACTGATGAAATTCGAGCACCCTTGGTAACCACACGAAAGTCCATATTAGTTTTTAGAAAGAGACGCAGAGACACCAATGTGACGTCCAGAAATTGACAAAAAAAGTGTGCATCGAACTCTGTTACGTCAAGAAGTAGCACATGTGACACAGTGTCCTAACTGAATGACATCTGACAATCACATTTCTTTTCATCGTCTATAAGACTTCTACTTGTTTTGTTAGGTTATGAAAAACTATTTCACGTTTAGGGTTTTCCCAGAATCTATAAATAGCCTGCATGAAAGAGAAAAACAGCGGTCAGCTGCGACATCCGTATATTCACATTAGAAAGAGTTACAAGAACACTGCAACAAGCTGAGAAAGTGCAAAATTCCAGAAGACACCACGGAAACACATTGATTAATTTAGACGATTATGCTCACACCGAAAAGTGGGCTGTGTTTACGTGACCATCATCATGTCACGTGAGCGTCTGGATGCCGTCCCAAGGTGAAAGTAAATAATCATATTTGTAACGGAAATGCATTCTGTTATCAGAATACCTTGACATAATGAGATGTAGGGGTACTCTACATTATTTTTGCTCAGTTAAAGTGCCGGGAATATTTGCTCTGCTCTGATAACATGCCAGTGTGGCTCAATAACAGCGTTTGTCGGTCATTTTATTTTTTTGGGGGACAACCGATGTGTCAAAGGAATGCAGAAAAATTATTTTTGTTTTCCACAAGGTCACAGCGGGGAAATAAAAACCATAAATCAGTAAACTCATATCACAATCGCAAAGGGCAATCAGAGTAATCGCAAATCCGGTTTAATCGCAACATTTTCCAAAAATTGACATGCTACACTCTATATAAAAGACGTCGGAAAATTGCAGCCCCTTTTTGTTTGCAACTTTTTCCATGCCCCTAGGATTTGCGATTAAGCGAAGTTGACTGTATAATATAGCACTACTGGCTGAGGTCATTTTCCTTTTCAGTGCATGTTATACAGGGGCGGAACTTCTGGCATGGCTCCCGCTCCTGCCAACCGGAAATTTCACGTGGGCGGTGGCTAGACCAATCATCTCACTGATATTTTCACTTTTATTGCAGATGACTCTCATCATATCATTATTCAAAGAAATTCTTTCCTTTCACTTTTCTAACTCGTTAAAATTGCAAAACTGCAGTGACACACAGAAAGAAATTTCAATACCGACTTTGTGTGTGGTAAGATCTCATGAATTATTATTGCAGTGGGGATAGACTGGGAAGCCTGTGTGGTGCATTTCGTTACATGGGGCCGTTTAGTTTTCAATTTATTCTCGAAGGCTGACCTTTTATTTGTTTCGCTGCTGTTTTCGTTTGTTGTTTTTTTTTCTTTCATGCCTCTGCCTTAGTGATGTACATTAGGGAAGTGCCCAGAAGGGGGAGGAGGGCCTTATTTTATTGGTGTTAGTCATCCTTTGATGGTCTCATCAGCCTTCTCTGTTCAGTATAGTATCCTATGAAGACTATATAACCAGCTTGTTTAGATATATAAATTAAAAGTGTAAAACGACAAACCCATCTGGATGCCTGAAAATCGATGAAAAAAAAAAACTTACTGGAGTCAAGCACATGTTAATTAATTAAATAATTAATTAATTAATTAATTAATCAGTGAATTAATTAATTAATTTATTTATTTATTTATAATAGTAATGCCGTTTATAAGTCTCGTCGTATCCAGGCTAATACCCGCTCAAGCGACTATATACTATTATTACACCAGCAGGCCTGACACTATTATTACCCCAGCAGGCCTGACACTATTATTACCCCAGCAGGCCCCAGCAGGCCTGACACTATTATTACCCCAGCAGGCCTGATCACTCTAGGACTTTATCAGCTTCCTGGGGAGCATACAGTGCCGCTGCCATTTACAGGCGCTGATCACTAGTATTCTGACAATATCTTCAACTGACTATAGCGAGGTACCCGTTTTACAGACGGGTGGACTGAGGAAACGTGAATGAAATGCTTTCCCAAGGCACTTACAACATGATCGTGGTCGGGAATCGAACCCACGATCTTTACATATTGCGTCCCAACGCCCACCATTCGGCCAGGCTGCTCCTCAATATCTTATCTCCCAATGAGCTTGGTGATCCAACAAGAGTGCGCAGCGAAAGCGGGAGCACTAACACCGGCACGAAAAGCATAATATTCACTGTCACGGCTTGCAACTGGACGTTGCTGACTGAAAGTTACTGATTCAGTGAAAATGGAAGTACATGTACTCTCTCTCTCTCTCTCTCTCTCTCTCTCTCTCTCTCTCTCACACACACACACACACACACACACACACACACACACACACACACACACACACACACACACACGCATTCACACACAAAAGGGCAAATCCAATCAGTGCATCTCTTTGAACTCAACACCCCCTCATTAATAGATCTGTCCTAATCTGTGATCTTCTTAACGTTTGGCTGATTTTATGACAAAGAGTTTCTTTGATCAATGGCCCAAAATCGACAACATGGCATTCGTCGTAACGCAACGTGCCATTTTCGTAATGTCAAATGACCTTTGAAGATTTCAATGAAAGCATGCCATGCCAACTGGAACTAGGCGTCATCCAGCATATCGTGGACAGCATGGAATGAAGGTTACGTACACAAACACACCCATTCATCCAAACACACACACACATCAAACACACAAACAACATACATAATCAGACACAAACCAACCCACGGACTAACACACAATCAGCCACGTTCACTAACACATATAATATATTACATGCAACCCCACATATGCACATGCACACGGTCGTATGCACGCGCTCACACAAACACACACAGATGCATACATAGATAAACACAGACACAGACACACACATACACATCATACACATACACATCATACACATACACATCGCATACACACACAGACACATACAGAGGTAAAAACACACACAGACGCATACACAGAGGCAAATCTCTTATGATCAATACCACTGTGCCAAAGCCAAAGCAGTTGGCATACTCTCAGCTTTGGGTCAGAGAGGTTTGTGTGGGGGTGGGGGGAGAGTACAAAACTCCAATTTTTAATGGTGTCTACAGAAATGGGCTTGTCCAGATCTCGTGGGAAGGAGAGAGAGAAAGAGAGAGAGAGAGAGAAAGAGAGAGAGAGAGAGAGAAACAAGGGGGACAACGACATGGATAAGGCCGCTGTGGTGTGTTCTGACATCGAACTCCATAATCTAACCATTTTTACCACACCGATATCGCATGACCTAGTTTGCTCATATCCTTCACTCCCTAATTAATTGAATATGCTCACTACTACTTTTCTTTGTCTAATATAACGTATGCAAATTTACTGCATGTTAACAATCGAAAAGAGGTGATGTAGCTGTTGTTGTGCTGGCACGCATTCTTTTTAACTCAAAAGCATGAAAGCTTATAGAGACCACAAGAATTTGAACCAGTTTCAAGCGTAAACGACACAGATATAAGCAGTGTATTTGTAGATGGGCCGATTCAGGTTTTTAAAAATCTGCCAGGACCTTATTTTCTAATACAGTGTATATGGATGTAATCCATCTGATGCATCTCCGAGTAGAGACTATTTATCCATCTATTTGTTAAAAGTTACTCACGCGCAGTACTTTTGATATCACCTGGCTCAGACTTCCTTGTAAGGGTGATCTCTTCTTCAAGTTTTTTATTTTTCTCCTCTCAGGGGCTTAGTGACCTTAGCTCTGGCCTGATCTAGTGCATTTGTCACTTCCCTGGCCATAATAGGTTAAATTAAGGCAACACTATTCCGAATCAGGGCTTTGAAAGAGATACGTCCTGTCAGTCAACTAACCTTTGTTCTCTGGAAATAACCTGAGGCCTCAACTGGGTTTTTCATAGGGGTGGGTCAAACAGAGAGGCACAGCAAAAAAGCTTAACTTGCTTTGAGCCATTGAAAGTCATTTATTTTATTAGCTCAGATGTTTCCTCCATTACTGATCAGTAGGAATGGCGAATGGAAATTCGGACTGGAGTGACGGCAGTACATAGCAAAAAAGATTTGTGAGTTTCGGTGTGAGTATAATCGTCTAAATTAATCAATGTGTTTCCGTGGTGTCTTCTGGAGTTTTGCACTTTCTTTGNTTCCGCCCCTGCTAACCGGGAATATCACGTGGGCGGTGGCTAGACCAATCATCTCACTGATATTTTCATTTTTATTGCAGATGACTCTCATCATATCATTATTCAAAGAAATTCTTTCCCTTCACTTTTCTAACTCGTTAAAATTGCAAAACTGCAGTGACACACAGAAAGAAATTTCAATACCGACTTTGTGTGTGGTAAGATCTCATGAATTATTATTGCAGTGGGGATAGACTGGGAAGCCTGTGTGGTGCGTTTCGTTACATGGGGCCGTTTAGTTTTCAATTTATTTTCAAAGGGAGATCTTTTATTTGTTTCGCTGCTGTTTTCGTTTGTTTGTTTGTTTGTTTGTTTGTTGTTGTTGTTTTTTTCTTTCTTTTATGCCTCTGCCTTAGTGATGCACATTAGGAAGGTGCCCAGAAGAGGGAGAGGGGCCTTATTTTATTGGTGTTAGTTATCCTTTGATGGTCTCATCAGCCTTCTCTGTTCAGTATGGTATCCTATGAAGACCATATGACCAGCTTGTTTAGATACATGAATAACAGTGTAAAACGACAAATCCAACTGGATGCCTGAAAATCGATGACAAAAAAAAAACAAAACTTACTGGAGTCAAGCGCATGTTAATTAATTAATTAATTAATTAATTTATAATAGTAATGCCGTTTTTATGTCTCGTCATATCCAGGCTAATACCCACTCACGCGACTACACACTATTATTACCCCAGCAGGCCTGACGCTATTATGACCCCAGCAGGCCTGATCACTCTAGGATTTTTTCAGCTTCCTGGGGAGCATACATTGCCGCTGCCATTTACAGGCGCTGATCACTAGCATGCTGACAATATCTTCAACTGACTGTAGCGAGGTACCCGTTTTATAGACGGGTGGACTGAGGAAAATGAGAATGAAATGCTTTCCAAAGGCACTTACAACATGATCGTGGTCGGGAATCAAACCCATGACCTTTAGATATTGCGTCCCAACGCCCACCTTTCGGCCAGGCTGCTCCTCAATATCTTATCTCTCAATGAGCTTGGTGATCCAGGAAGAGTGCGCAGCGAAGGCTGAAGCAATACATGCGCACGAAAAGCATAACATTCACTGTCACGGCTTGCAGCTCGACGTTGCTGACTGAAAGTTACTGATTCAGTGAAAATGGAAGTATGACAGCTGGAGAAGTAGGAATTCAGAAATGCATTGAGGTCTTCTGATCCCGACATCTAAGCGATTTACCATTAATTTTCCTTATTGCAAGATTTCCTATCATATTAGAAAACTTTAGTTCGAATGATCCAAAGATTAAACGAGACTTTTTTTTTGACATGCTACAAAGCCATGATTTGGGTTCGTCTGTAGGCTTGGCTTGAGCAAGGTATAAACAACAAGGATTGTACATGGTTTAAATAAGTACTGATTCCTTCAACATGTTACAGCTAAGTGTGGAAAACCGAATGCTTTTCATACTTAATCGAGATAAAAAAGATGAAAAAAAAAAGAAAAAGAAAACAAAATCTACTGCTATTTATTTTGAAGGGAATATGCAAACAACATTGAACATTCATTTGAGATTATTATACTCCAATCATATATACAAGAGACATAATACGTATGTATTTAAAGTACTGTACTACAGCTATAAACCTGGTGTTGAAATCCTACTAACTCTCTTTCAATCAAAGCTTTAATTGTCGTGGTGGTATTTGTTGTC
This sequence comes from Ellobium chinense, assembly GCA_033807755.1. Taxonomy (NCBI): domain Eukaryota; kingdom Metazoa; phylum Mollusca; class Gastropoda; order Ellobiida; family Ellobiidae; genus Ellobium; species Ellobium chinense. The sequence goes on from JAWQUT010000032.1 coordinate 2,916,232, forward strand.
AATATGTGAATTTCATATCATAATATAGTATCAGATGAAGCTTGCTACCAACGACTGCTTTAAAGACAAAGACATTACCCCAAACCGTAAGAGGCCTTCAAGGACGATAGTGTCCTTTACTTAATTGTAGCATTTGTCCAGTTGTGATTTTCTTTTTTCTGCTATATGTTCATGCTTCACTTTCAAATAGTCTCGCCTTATTCCTAGCCTCGACACTAGGTCTAAATAACTTTTATGATGTGGACGTGTCTTTGTGATAACCCACAGCGGCCAGCTGGATGTTCTCGGTTTTGTGCGTGCGTGTGAGCATAGGAGTTAAACGCCATTGCTAAAAGGTATATGCGGTGTATATATGCGTGTGTGCGTGTGTGCATATTTGTGTGTGTGTGTCTGTGAGAGAGAGAGAGGGAGAGAAAGAGAGAGAGAGAAAAAGAGAGAAAGAGAGAGAGCGAGAGAGAAAGAGATGAGGGGTGGGGGTAATGAAAACTCGACCTTGTACAGTTTTCTTATGTGTCAATAAAATTTAAAAGTTCGCACTCACACACACACACACAAACACACACACACACACACACACACACACACACACACACACACACACATATATACACACACATGTACTCACACACATACACATGTACTCTCTCTCTCTCTCTCTCTCTCTCACACACACACACACACACACACACACACATCCACACACACACACACACACTCACACACGCCTTCACACACAAAAGGGCATATCCAATCAGTGCATCTCTTTGAACTCACCACCCTCTCATTAATAGATCTGTCCTAATCTGTGATCTTCTTAACGTTTGGTTGATTTTATGACAAAGAGTTTCTTTGATCAATGGCCCAAAATCGACAACATGGCATTCGTCGTAACGCAACGTGCCATTTTCGTAATGTCAAATGACCTTTGAAGATTTCAATGAAAGCATGCCATGCCAACTGGAACTAGGCGTCATCCAGTATATCGTGGACAGCATGGAATGAAGGTTACGTACACAAACACACCCATTCATCCAAACACACACACATCAAACACACAAACAACATACATAATCAGACACAAACCAACCCACGGACTAACACACAATCAGCCACGTTCACTAACACATATAATATATTACATGCAACCCCACATATGCACATGCACACGGTCGTATGCTCGCGCTCACACAAACACACACAGATGCATACATAGATAAACACAGACACACACATACACATCATACACATACACATCATACACATACACACCGCAGACACACACAGACACATACAGAGATAAAAACACATACAGACAGACACATACACAGAGGCAAATCTCTTATGATCAATACCACTGTGCCAAAGCCAAAGCAGTTGGCATACTCTCAGCTTTGGGTCAGAGAGGTTTGTGTGGGGGTGGGGGGAGAGTACAAAACTCCAATTTTTAATGGTGTCTACAGAAATGGGCTTGTCCAGATCTCGTGGGAAGGAGAGAGAGAAAGAGAGAGAGAGAGAGAAAGAGAGAGAGAGAGAGAGAAACAAGGGGGACAACGACATGGATAAGGCCGCTGTGGTGTGTTCTGACATCGAACTCCATAATCTAACCATTTTTACCACACCGATATCGCATGACCTAGTTTGCTCATATCCTTCACTCCCTAATTAATTGAATATGCTCACTACTACTTTTCTTTGTCTAATATAACGTATGCAAATTTACTGCATGTTAACAATCGAAAAGAGGTGATGTAGCTGTTGTTGTGCGGGCATGCATTCTTTTTAACTCAAAAGCATGAAAGCTTATAGAGACCACAAGAATTTGAACCAGTTTCAAGCGTAAACGACACGGATATAAGCAGTGTATTTGTAGATGGGCCGATTCAGGTTTTTAAAAATATGCCAGGACCTTATTTTCTAATACAGTGTATATGGATGTAATCCATCTGATGCATCTCCGAGTAGAGACTATTTATCCATCTATTTGTTAAAAGTTACTCACGCGCAGTACTTTTAATATCACCTGGCTCAGACTTCCTTGTAAGGGTGATCTCTTCTTCAAGTTTTTTATTTTTCTCCTCTCAGGGGCTTAGTGACCTTAGCTCTGGCCTGATCTAGTGCATTTGTCACTTCCCTGGCCATAATAGGTTAAATTAAGGCAACACTATTCCGAATCAGGGCTTTGAAAGAGATACGTCCTGTCAGTCAACTAACCTTTGTTCTCTGGAAATAACCTGAGGCCTCAACTGGGTTTTTCATAGGGGTGGGTCAAACAGAGAGGCACAGCAAAAAAGCTTAACTTGCTTTGAGCCATTGAAAGTCATTTATTTTATTAGCTCAGATGTTTCCTCCATTACTGATCAGTAGGAATGGCGAATGGAAATTCGGACTGGAGTGACGGCAGTACATAGCAAAAAAGATTTGTGAGTTTCGGTGTGAGTATAATCGTCTAAATTAATCAATGTGTTTCCGTGGTGTCTTCTGGAGTTTTGCACTTTCTTTGCCTGTTGAAGTGTTCTTGTAACCTGAACATAGCTTACCATCTCGATGAGCTCTCCTTGGATTCTGGCATTTTAAACTGCCAATTTTCTTCTTCCTCTTAAGAAAGTGTCGTATTGATTCCACATTACTTCATATCTTTTGTTCCTTATTTTGGCTTGGTCGTTGGCCATCTACTTTCAGATCTGGATCCATAACCCCGCACATCTCAGGAAATTGGTATGGCGTATTGGTCGCAAAATAGCAGAGAATGAAGTTAGAGTTATATTTGCAGAACCAATTTTTCGATTTTGCCAAGTCAGTATTCTTTAAGGGTGAAATCAGCTTGCATGTTAGAGGAGCGGGGTGTGTGTGTATGAGGGAAGCAGAAGCAAAAGATCAACGAAGCATTCGTAGCGGTGTGGCGATGACCACTCTATGGTTCAGGATATCACATGGTGTTGAGCTTTAGCGATTACATGTACCTCAATACATTCTCATGTTTCAATCCACAAAACATAATATAGTTTACTGTCTTCGTCCATGGACACATCATTTTTTATAAAATCTGAATCTCTTACCTTTCCATGTTAATGTACTGAATGCTTCAAATGTGATAAACTAGCAAAACAAACAGTATTTTTGTTTTGAGTCATGGACAGTGTGTGAAATTTACACAGCAAAATGAATTGGTATCGTCTAATTAATATCTGTGATCTGGAATCGTTTAACTAATATCTGTAATTTAGTATCGTCTAATTAGTATCTGTGATTTGGCAAAGTCTAACCAGGATCTGTAAAGTGATATCGTCTAATTAATATCTGTGATTCGCTATCGTCTAACTAATATAGATACTATCATTTTCATTGAAGCAATAGAAACATGGTCACTACTTTGCTGTGTCGGCAAGAGACGGCCTACCGGAGATTGTGACGTCAATCAATTCTACCTGCTACACCGACCATGTCTCTGTTCAAATGCAAATAAACAACATCCCCGGCATCTCCAGATATTCAGTCGTTCACCCCAGGGCTCACACCATCCTCACCATTATAACGTCCTGTATATTGAATAATATAGATTTATTTTGCTCCGTATAATAACACTGTATAAAAGTGGGCTAATGAGTGATTCGAACTATAAATAGCTCGGTGAATGTCACCTTACGTCTTGGGGCAAATGTTCGAGAGAATTTCCATTTCTGTCACTGCTCACGTCTCAACTGCCCATGCATCAGCCACTCGCACACTGTAGTGAGCCGCAGGGCTACACTCGAGATAGTTCACGATTTCATCATTTAACTTGTACTCCTGACATCGACAATATCGCGAAGGATTGTCCACATGAAGAACAGAAGCGTGGCTAGAAACGTTTTCTGAGGCGGTGCCAATATCGATGACTTAGACATATAGACGGATGGACGGACGGACGGACGGACAGACGGGAAAGCAGACAGACAGACAGACAGACAGACAGACAGACAGACAGACAGACAGACAGACAGACAAGCTGGCAGGCAAACAAGTAGATCAATCAACAGGCTGGCGGATAGGGGGACGGACAGTCAGAGCGATAGATAGATAGATAGATAGATAGATAGATAGATAGATAGATAGATAGATAGATAGATAGATAGACAGATAGATAGATAGATAGATAGATAGATAGATAGATAGATAGATAGATAGATAGATAGATAGATAGATAGATAGATAGATAGACAAAGAGACAGATAGATATGAAGGTAGGTATATAAGTGGGCAGATAAGTATGTGTGTATGTATGTATGCATGTATGTATGTATGTATGTATGTATGTATGTATGTATGTATGTATAAATGTATGTATGTACGTATGTATGTATGTATGTATGTAGGCAGACAGACAGAAAGACAGATAGACAAGCCGGCTGGTTGGTTGGAAGGTAGGTAAATAGGTAAGTAGGTAGGCAGGTAGGTAGATAGCTAGGCAGGCAGGTAGGTAGGTAGATCGGTGGGTAAGTAAGTAGATAGGCAGGTAGGCAGGTAGGTAGGTGGGTAGGTATGTAGGTAGGTAGATAGGTAGATAGGTAGGTACTTTTTTTTTTCATGGACGCTACCCTATACAATAATGTTATTTCTCGCGTACAATGAGGAAAAGACTGCAAGGATTACTAAAGCTACTGATGGCGGCGCCACTGGCGAAGGAAGACACTCTGTAAAACCGTTTCGAGACAAACACTGCCATTTCACAATGCTATCATTAAAACTTTAAAGCTGTACTTTTACAATGTAATTCTATAGGGTAGATAAAACCAGCATGCCTCTGGCAGTGTTCTAACAGGAAAAATTCCGAGAACCCAGGATATCTCGGTGAGAGGCTCGGATTGTATTTAAGCCTTTTTCATCTGCCAAAATTCCTCGCCGTCTTTTTAAATTACGGAATGCTTGCTTGGCCACTTCGTTACAACGCATCTGAGTACCTGAACTTATCCCTATTCATTAACTGGATATACATCACAGAGCGTGTTTATTTCTGGTAACGGTTGTTATTGCCTCGCTGGGCCACGTGCCAATTACCTTTTTGATACCAACAGAACTAGACCGGCCTGAGCTTCTCTCGATTGGGCAGACTGTAGCTACTGAAAGTGTCATCTGGATTCATACGTAGAAAATAGTTGGAGTTAATTAATTTGACTCTGGTGCCACTTCCTTAATTTGACTCTGATGCTACAATAGTACCATTCATTGGCTCCTTATCAAACCATCACAAGAACCAACATATTTATATTTTCGCCAGAAAGATGGTTCCTAACACCTTTCTCTCTATAACTTCTCGCTCCCCAGGATATATAGAGGAAGAAAAGTCCCCCAAGGTTGTGCAAATTTACAAAAAAAATTCAGTTCAGATCAAGTTCAGTTTACTGAGGGGGAAAAAGCCCGAAGTTCAAGTTCCCTCTAGTTCTATGAAAATTGAATAGTTTTCAGATCAGGCCAGTTCCTCTTGGTTTTAAAGTCAGCATTCGGTTCTGATTTTCGAGATAGATATGAACCAGAACTGAAATTTAGGTAGAAAATGAAGTTCAAATCAAGTACCCAAAATAGCAACAGTTCAGATCCAGATCAATCCGTCCACGATAGCTATTGAGCTCAGATAGAGTTTACGTGAACTGGACTTAGGATAACGACCTGCGTCCATATAATCTCAATTTCGTCCAACCCTGCATTTCCTCTCCCCATCCCTCCCCTCATACACACACACACCCCGCTCCTCCAACATGCAAGCTGATTTCACCTTTAAAGAATATTGACTTGGCAAAATCGAAAAATTGGTTCTGCTTGCAAATATAACTCCAACTTTATTCTCTGCTATTTCGCGACCATTACGCCATACCAATTTCCTGAGACGTGTGGGGTTATGGATCCAGATCTGGAAGTAGATGGCCAACGACCAAACCAAAATAAGGAACAAAAGATATGAAGTAATGTGGAATCAATATGACACTTTCTTAAGAGGAAGAAGAAAATTGGCAGTTTAAAATGCCAGAATCCAAGGAAAGCTCATCGAGATGGTAAGCTATGTACGGCAAATAGGAAGGTGCTAACTGACATCAATGCAGCTGTGAAAGATTACAATAGTTAGTGCAGAAATCGATCGGACGTTTTTTCTTTTAATGGCTGCCTTTGCTTAACCGAGGGCAGGAATAGAGAGGACCGTGCGTGAAAAGACGAAAACGGTTAGTATTGAAGGAAAGGGAGGAAACAGACAAAGGAAGGAGGGATGTAGGAACTAGAGTTTGATTGGGAAAGTAATAGGATAAAAGGATGAAGAAGATTTGGGAAATCAGCGAAGTCAGAAAGAAGAACGGAAGGTTTGGGAGGAAACAGATTAGGCACATAATATAGAGGGAGGAAGGTTTGTACTGGACAGGAGAGAGGGCACAGGAAGGAATGAGGGAAGGAAAGGTGGCAGAGAGTGAGGGAAGAATTGAAGGAAGGAAGGAAGGAAGGAAGGAAGGAAGGAAGGAAGGAAGGAAGGAAGGAATATGAGAATACATTACTGGAAAAGAAATGGGACAAAAAAGGTATGGTAATTTAGAGAGGTCAAAAGGGCTATGAAAGAAAAGAGAACATCTGCAAAAAAGTATCAACAAGAGAGAAAGACGCTTGAAAAAAGATAAGGCTGAGTGCGGATGAATGAAAGACATTAATTAAGGAGAAGATGAGAACCAAAAGAAGAAGAGGGTTGGAAGCTAGTGGTTATGCACTGAGAGGGGGCGAGAGAGATAGAAGGACAAAACATTCGGAGATAGAGGAAGGTAAAACAGAGAAATGAAAAGTGAAGCTTTGGAATTTGAGCAAATCGAGGAAGAAGGTGAGGCTGACACTTGACGTCTATTTCTGTTTCTATTTCTGTTGGCTCTCGGGATCCAATTTACTTGCTTTGCTTTGAATGTCTTTTAGTTTAATTGTCAGCCATGAGAAAGTGCTGAGACACGAAACGTCGGCTATTCTTTTCAAGAGATTCAGTATAATTATATTTCTCAAAAGTTTTGTGTTAAATATGGGGCAGATTACACTGCTTTTTGAGAACAGTTAGAGATAAGACGCTAGAGAGGTGAACGCCATTGAAAATGGATAAAGATGAGTATGAGATACCATTAGCATGTAAAGGAATGGGAAGATATAGGTCTATTCTATTCATATTCTTTTCCTAAAGGGGGAGGAATGTAAGCCCAGTTTGAAATTGTCTAGATCTGGAATGTGTGCCACAATGTAGTTTGCCAGATTACTGTAAAAGATCAGTTTTGAGAGGAAATGGCCTAAAAACTAATATTAGAAAATCTCCTGTTTCAACCGGGGTCCGAACCCAGGCCTTTTCAACTTGCCAAATGACCATGTTATCACTTCACCAAAGGGAAACAATAGGGGAGGAGGACATGTAGGAAGGGTGCGAGAAAACAAGATATTATTTACAGGCCTGGGTAAAGACTCCATTATCTATTAACCGGATAAATGAGTACACCCTTTCTGAAAAAATACAAAACCTTAAAAAAGCAACAAACCAACAACTGGTTCTAGTGCTCCCTTTTTAAACTTGCATTATCCCCCTTTAACTCACATTATGATGCAATGCTCAGGAAAGGGCAGGTGTGGCTTGTATTTTATATCTAAAATGCAACTTGCACTATGGTTTCACGGTGACAGAAAGGATGTGAAGAAAGGAAATAATAAACTGGAAGTTGAAGGTTCTAATCCCTCCCAAGGCGAAAAACAAAAATCAAGAGAAATTGACACTTGGAAGTCATGACCCAAGTGTGACCCAGCCCCTTTAGAATGTCAGGAAGTCAAAGGGCCAAAACACTTGTTAGACGGGAGTATCTTCCTCTGAAGAACTTCTATTGCCTCGCTTTCCGAGCCAGGGAGTTTCCCTATTTACTGTGTAGCCATAGGTAATCTCCTGCTTGCATTTTTGGAAAGAAAGTTTGGAATCTGATCATTTACCCGATTACGATGATGTGTTATTCTGAACTCAGGAGACTGAGTGGGTGTATGTTTGTAAATCAGATAGCAGAGAAAAGTTTATTTTTTCTGCTATCAGACAATGGGATTTCTATCATGGGCAAAATAAAACAAAATTTAACAACGTTTCAAATGGGGAAAACCGGATATGACTTAAAAACAAAGCTTAAAACCATTCTCACAGACGGGCCAGAGAGAATCGCTTTGACGAGTTTAAACCCCGTTTTTTGTACCCTATTCGGTTAATCGTTTATTTTATCTTAATTTCGCCCTGGCTTAATAATATGACACTGAGCTGCATTTGAAATCGAGAAAAATAATCAACACAGTACAGAAAGTACAGGAACAGATGGCGTGGATATATAGCCAACATGATCTCTTCAAGTATCGATCTGTGATGATATTCTTATGGGGCTGTTTATACACCACAGTGAAGTCTCAGGGGCATTTATAATAAAGAAAGATTAACCTCACATTTATCCCACTTAATGTGGAGTCTCGTCAGAGCGAAGTCATTTTATCATTTCGGAGCAAAAACGACTGTCTGAGAACTACTTGTGCAAATAAATTAACCGATATTATAATAATTATAATGCGATTTATAAGTCTCCTTTCCAGGCTCATGACCGCTCACGTGACTTCACACTATTATTATTCCAGCAGGCCTGATCATTCTAGATTTTCTCAGGTGGGAGCAAACACTGCCGCTGTCATTTACAGGCGCTGATCCGGGTTGCATTCTGACAATATCTCTCACTGCCTATAGCCAGGTACTCATTTTACAGATGGGTGGACTGAGGAAAATGTGAATGAAATGCTTTTCCAAGGCGCTTACAACATGACCGTAGTCAGGTAGTCAGGAATCGAACCCACGATCTCTTGACCTTGATTCCAACACCATACCATTAGTCCACACTGAAAGGATGATATCATTACCTTTAGTGAGCAAACAAAATCCCGAGATAAAATTATTTTGCATACACCCAGCCATAGATTACGAAACAAGCTGTTGCTTGCCACGTGGAGTCTACATTGCTCACTTCATCTCAGCTCATACACTTCACTTTTCATTACATCTCTTTCTTATCTTTCCGCTCTCTCTTTCATGCTATTTTTTTGTCTTCTTACTCTCTGTTTAGTCGCCCCACTCTTATGGTTTATTCCAACGTCTCCCCTTTTTTTTTTTCACTTAATAACTCATCCTCATCTATTTCACTTAATGCAGCCTCTCTCGCTAAATAACTCTGTTTTGGTCTCACTTATCAACTTCTCTTCTCCTTCACTTAATGAGTTCTCCTCTTTCTCAACTGATAACTCATTTCTTTTCTTTACACTTAACTTCTTTTCTCTCTTGAGTCACAAATCCACTTCTCTCTCACTTAACAACTCCTCTTCTTTCTTAGTTAACATCTTTTCTTCTCTCTCACTTAATTCCTCTTTTCTCTCATTTTACAGCTCTTCTTTCTCCCCAAAGAACTCGTCTTCCTTGTCGTTAAACAACTCTTATTTTCTCTCACTTACCATCTTTTATCACTATCACTTGACAACTACTCTTCTCTCTCTCTCAAGAACTCTTCTCCTCTCTCACTTAACAACTCTTTATCACTATCACTTGAGAATTACTCTTCTCTCTCACTTAATAACTCTTCTCCTCTCTCACTTAACATCCCTTTTTCTCACTTGACAACCCCTCCTCTCTCTCATTTAACAACTTTTTTTCTTTCACTTTACAACTCTACTACCTTCTAACTTAACAACTCCTCTTCTCTCTCATTTTACAACTATTCTTCTCTCTCCTAGGATCGTTTCTTTCTTCTCGTTAAACAACTCTTCTTTTCTCTCACTTTACAACCCTTTTTCTCTCTCACTTGACAGCTCCTTCCCTCTCTCTCTCTCTCTCTCTCTCTCTCTCTCTCTCTCTCACTTAACAAATTTGTTTTGATCGCTCACTTTACAACTCTGTTTCAGTGTCACGTATTAAATCTCCTTTCTCTCTTACTGATCTTTCTCATAGTTATAATCTCGCATCATTTCTGCACGTCTGTTTCCTTCTATAAAGTGCATGACATTTATACAGCTTTCTCTCTTGAACAGATTACATATTATGAGTACTGGGCCACAGAACATGACATATTCATTAAACAATATTTATTATGCTATGTTTGTTAAACACCCTCTTCCTTTCGGCGACATTTCGAAACCATTCCAATTCAGCAACAGGAAATGTGCTCCCGATCCAGATTTTAAGAAATTGTTTCGAAAGGGCGCCGGATTTGATCAAAGAAACTATTAACAGTACACTTAATAGACCTACATGTTGTTCAATCTACTATGTCACTGTAATCTCTAGAGTTAATTTTCCGTGCCCGCAGGAAATTTTGTTTAACGCCGACAGACTGGGGAATGATTTATCTTAGTTTTTTTTTATTCGTTTACATACACACTACCTAGACGAAAGAGGTTATCAAACTGTGGTGTTAATCAGCCCTCTGCCTCACCTTTATTCCTAAGAGTCGTAACGCTTGACCTCGGAAGCTGAGTTACAGGCTTGTAGCTTAACACGAGAACCGCTGAGCAGCACTGGTCCTTTCCACATATTCAAAACGCGTGTATGTCCATTTACGGCCGTTTACCATCTCCTGCGTAAGCTGCCGCCCCCTCAGGCAAGTCCGCGACTGTACCAGTTCGTCATATACGCACTTATCAGTCCACCAGCTAGGTTCCTACCGACTGACACTGACCCCGCTTTTAGTGTGTTCTGGGTTAGTGCATACAGATACTGCGCCCGCATCACAAAGGTTAAAACCATGTAATCCGATTGTTACCGTCAGAAGACAAGCCCCATCCTACAAACGGCAGTGGAAGCTGCCTCAGCCCAGAAAGATTTGCTTTCATATTTCAAATTCGGAGGCACAGCAAATCAGCGATCTGCAAAGGCTCCATTCAGTATGATATGTTTTACCCGTGAAATTAAAAAAACCCAACACAACAACAACACAGCGCTCCGATGTGATCGGTACCACTGAATTAAATTAGTGAAGTGTCACATCATGCCCCTCCTCTCTTATTAGACCCCAGGGGGGCCTTTACTTATATGAGAGCTCGCGCATTAAGGATGGGATCTCTTGCCATCGTAAGAATTACACCAGCGCACTGGTGATGTGAATGCACCCTTAATAGCGTTCAATGAGCAGAGTTAAAGTAATTCCTACAATGGTAAAAGATTCTTTCATATAGAGGCCTCACAGACGCACTTCGGACTGTGCCTTGTTCTATGATAATTATGACCAACAAGTGCATGTGTACTTTATACTTCTACTTTCTGTCTTCACCCATCACCACTCACCCTTCGCTACATCTCACATGCATCCCTGCTGCTTAAGACAGTCATCATTATTCCACGCGTGCACCTTCCCGCAAGAATGTGGCGAGACCTGACTGAGGGTAGGATAGAGGGAAAGGATGAGGGGAGGTGATTCTAACCTTAAAGGGACAGGGGTAGTTATTCGCTTCACAGCCTGATAAGTCCGCATAACTTTTTTTTACAAAATTTAAACCGCGTATTTGTTCCTTTCACCTGAAAGTTGCTGATAAAACACCGTTAGAATGTCGGGATTTTCACCCTGCGCGCGGCGCCATTACTCGTGTTACGTGACGTCATAACGCGAGAAAAAACTAGCAGACAATTAATGCAGACACGTGCGCAAACAGCCAAGGCGCAGGGTGAAAATCTCGACATTCCTGCGGTGTCATATCAGTAACTGACAGGCTAAAGGAAAAATATACGGGATTTAAATCTTACGCGAAAAAATAATGTGAACTTATTGGGCTATGACTCAAATAACTACCCCTGTCCCTTTAAGCAATTTGAAAATCGATGCCAACAAATCTATATAGATCTAGTTACACTGCATCGGCGAATATAGGGTAAGTGGGAAGGAAAGGGGTGGGTGGGGGTGGGTGTGGAGGGGAGGTAGGAGAAAGGATCGTATGCTAGTGGTACCTTTCTCCGTCTCTACTTTTGTATAGAGGCAAATGTTTAGAGAGTCAACAGACTTTGTTTTCCGCCAGACCGCTAATGCAATTTTAATGAGAACATGTCAATAAAAGGTCCATTATAGCACTAATAACACGGGTAAATTTGCACGCGGTATTGATATTATCGATATTTCGAAACGATTCCTCCGACCAGTTCCCGTTTAATTGTCTCCCTTTTGTCAACGCGTACGATCGAACAACCGTTCAACTCACTTAACACTTTGCTTTGATACGCACCTTTTTTTTTTAAACAGTCTTGCGTTTATGCACACAGAATTGTGTTGTGCGGCCCTCCCTCACCCCTTCCCCCCNCTTCCCCCCCACACGCGCTCCCTTCCCCTTTTACACACACACACACACACACACACACACACACACACACACACACACACACACACACACACACACACACACACAAACATAGAAAGCCTGATTCACTTAGAGACAGTAACCTTCTAATTATGTGCTTTGAACCTTATTGCCATCGTGCTTAATTGAAGCGCACACGGAATCTTTGATATTAGTAAGAAACAAAAAGATACTCAAAGGGTCTATGAATAAACTGCTACAATGAACGCATTCAACTGCACATTTGATCGAGCTCTAAACATTTTTATAATGTCGTCTCGTACGCTTATGCAGAATGAGCAAACTCAGTGCGATGGCTGATGAAGATAAAAAGATCATTACATCATCATATCGTGCCCACAGACGATTTAGCAACACCTTTCGAGCCGCTGATGCTATCGTCGGATAGTGCGAACTCCGTTGATGAGAAAAATACAAAATATCTCTTAATATAATGACTTCCATCATTATGGTATCAAGGTAGTTGTAATGTATTGGGCGGGGAGGTGGGGGCGGGGGTGAGAATAGAGGGGGATCTCAATGTCTGTGTGAACGCAAAGCACTGAAGTCATTGTGCCTCTTTAAATACTGTACCAAAACTAACTATTATCAGGTTAGAATACGAAGATTAAAGTACCGTAAGGTGGGCGGACACACACATTAATTGCTGAATAGAACGACAAAATGAACATTTGAATTTTTTTTTGTTGTCGTTGTTGAAGCAAAGTTGTTGAGAGTCTTCAATGAGTTAGCTCATCACCTTTCTCAATTGAACAATACTTTGTCTCACGAGCTCATTTACATTCGATCTTCTGTATTTAAAGAACTAAATAAAGTAAACCTCGCAAAGAATATTCTATTCCGGAGCCCAGAGTTCGTAAAAATGACTTGGCTTTTGATAACTCATCCGCATTTCCTTTGCCATCATGTCGTGGGCATCTCTTCTATCGCCGGAATGTGAAAGCGTGGGTTTAAAGAAATTATGAAATAAGCTGGGGTCTCTCGACCCATCCCTGAAGCTTCAACAACAACAGATACGCCAGGCAAAAAATCTATATAGATCTACACTGGAAAGTAATTTCATACTTGGCTGTCAAAGTGTCAGCACTTGAAAACGGTTATTAGCAGCGTATGTGGCAACATATGCTTACGTAGACTGCCTAATATAGCCCATATTGCGACATTTATGCTTAAAGTTAAGTGAGAGGCAGTGTCTTTATTTAAAAAGTGTTGGTTTCATTTTTGCCACTGAAAATGGGATCAGGAGATCAATACTAAGTTTGTATGATCTAGTCCGCCTTATGGCAACTCCGCAGTATCATGGACAACCTGGCGAATACCCAGTAACTTTTATAATACTAAAACGAGTCTGTCATCTAAAAAATCTGGAAATCGCGATTAAGCAGAAGGTGCGACTATGCGAAGTCTGAACTATCTTGTTCACAACCCAACCCACACACGGAACAGTGGATTTTGAGAGCTTGAGGGACTGACGTTTAGAGAGCTATTCCCCTTTCATCATAGTTCTCTCTACCACAGCCTCCCCTTGTACTTTGTAAACACCTGCTTGTCTTTTAATTTCCCTATTGTCCTTCATCCTGATTTCTCTTGTCGCCTTTGCCTGGGACAGAAAAAAACCCCAAAAAATTCTAGTGTATTGTTCTCCTTGTTTTGTGCGGGTTATACTGAGACTCTGAAAAGAGCTGTTCTATCCTGACCAGAACATTGTTATGGCATTTTCCACCATCTGTCCATAACTGAGGAAACAAGAGGAAACCTTACCAGTGGTCACAGATAGGTCATGTTAACACATCATGACATTTTCCACGAAACAAGAGGTTCAGAGAAAAGTGGAGTCGCGTAGATAATCTTTTTAATAGCACGAAAAGATCTAAATGTATTATAGTATAGGCACTAGTAGCGAACTGGCTTTCTTGCATTCAGGACAAACCCATAAATGCTCACTGCCCACCCTCTCAACCAAGGATCCAGCGAAAAGTTTTGGTGCTTATCCCTCCCTTTCCGAATTTGCCAGCCTATTCTCTTCTTATCGATAATTTCTTCGTAAAATATTCAATTATCTGATAGACACAGCTTCCATGGAACACTGTCCTAAACTTCAAAGTCAAATTCCAGTATCCTGAAAATTATAATTTCATTGTGTCACGTAAATTATTTCTGAACGCTTTTCAGAGTCATGTAAGCAACAAATATTAACAATAAGCTTGAAAACCACGCTGAGGAGATTTTACAAAATTTAAATTTAGATCAATACCCCTGTGAAATCTAATGAAAGAAAACAGTCGTATTATGGAACAAACAAGAGGTGTCTATGCATGGAATGGGCTTTATGGAAGTCTTGATTCAGTAGAGGGACAAGCTTTGTCATGGGCCATCATTTCTCCGTGTAACGAGTAACACAAACAAGCCAGGGAAAGGTAATGGTCACCGACAGGTTAAAACTCAACTTTTAAAAAACTGCCATCCAAAAGACAAATCTTAGTATACATGTCCCGCAAGTGACTTGCATAACTGATTTGTAAACCACGCGTTTTCCCTCTTTCCTTTGCCAAGGCTATTTTGCAATTTATAGTCTAATCTTATTCGTACAATGGACAACTTATCATCTTTAAATGAAAAGACATACAGCATACAGCAAGGACTTTACTTCACTCATGACGCACACATAATATTATAACAGGTTAGCAGATCGGTAAGAATGGTCCAGAAGGTGAATGAAATAAATACCAGATGAAGCAAAGATGGATGAGGTGGTGTTCCTAGTGGCTGTAAGCCAAAAGCACTTTGCCCCATAGCCACATCGTTCAATCGACAATGTAAAAGTCCAGGCAGAAGTTTCAATATTTGAACATCCTTTGCGCTCACAACAGCGAGTGGCACAACCTCTGACTTCCGAGTACATGGCAACTTGGCCTCTTCCACTGTTAGCATTTGAAAATGGAAATGCGGATAAATCTGGCTCACCGAGGCGCTATCGGCAATCATCAGTGCAAACAATGGCGAGAATGAAAGATCAATAGGCTGACTTCTCTCACATGGACCAGAATTGCCAACGACACATTTTTTTTTTTGTAATTTATTGTCACGGTTGAAGATGGGTAGTCGAACGATAGTCGTGCATATATAATGCCCATTTGTATTATGGTCATGATCAGTAAAATAGCTTGTTGTGAATTTTCTCTCGAGTAGTGGGTGGGGATGATATTTGAAATTACGAATACAAGTCCCTTTCCCTTTTCAGCTATATGAAATTTTGACTTTTCTACAAGCCTGATAGGCTTGGTAGTTATCAACAGCGACGTCGCACTACAAACACGGACCAGACTTTAAACTGCGGTGTTAATTTCCTTCAAAAAGCACTTTCGTTTTTCTCCCAACTTTTCTAAGACCCAATCTCAGAACAAATAGGTGTGGCGACTGTCTCAGCCCCTGATGTCAGCCTACACTGTGGTCTCTAAATAGCTTTGGATCAGACTGTCCAGTGTTTGCAGAGGTTGTTTTTTTTTTTTCTATGAGATGTCGTTCACAGAAATCTTTGAATGGCTTACTCACTAATGTGATTCGAATAGACATACATGCATGAACATGACGCGCTCACGTAAGCTCATACACCCATGGAAGGCGTAGCATGACACCTGGTCAGTGGATTGTATGGCTTCTTATCAGCTGTTTCCTTTAATTATTTGTTTGTATGTTTCTTTATTCGTTTTAATTGGAGCTAACGCTTATTTTATCATTTGAAATAATTGATAAGAAATGACATTTTACTTGCCTGGTTGCAAAGAAAGGTCATTAAAATGCAGTAGAGAGTTCGTACCTGTTAAACGCTGACCTACATTCTGTCTTGTTGGCATCGCGTTAAAAACAACTGGTAACATTAGTAAAGATAAATAAGTTAGTGTCAGTCAGAGGTGCAGTCACTTTGATGGGTTGGAGGGGATGAGAGCCAAGTGATCGAAACCAGATTACCCACTGCATCGATTCAAGTGCTGAAAAATATCCTCAGGCAAGGATGACCTATTTCATAAAGTAAACGATGTATATTTGTGTATATATTATGTGTGTGTGTGTGTGTGTGTGTGTGTGTGTGTGTGTGTGTGTGTGTGTGTGTAGGGGGGCTGAGAGGTTTGAAAATAAACAATGTCTCACCCCACCCCCTTCCCACACCCGCACCTTTACTACTGTTATCAACTAGGTCCATCGATATTCGAAAGCATGAGACGAAGTCTCTCGGTGGATGACCACTGATATAACATGTAGTTGAGAAGACCACTTGACCGGGCACTTCTTTCATTCAAATCTCAGCCTATTTGATCCTTCATCCTAGGTTAGTTAGTTTTTGGCGGCATTTATACTATTCTTAGTCCCCAGCGATTGTCCTATTCGCAGATTTCCAACCCCCGCCAACCTCCTCCTCCCCCCCCCTTNNCCTTCCCTCCCCTCCCCCCAAAATAAATGTAAGCTGATGAACATCATCATTGTCATCATTAGGGATGAGTTCGTTTATTTAACACGGAACCAAAATACAGAGAAAAAAAGGCAAAGAAATGCAAACGGTGGGGGTTGGGAGGTGGGGAGGGGGGGTGAAAAATGTCAGTGGTAAAATTGATTAATAACCCACGTAGTGTTTTTGAACATGTGAGTCATTTGAAAATGTCGTGAAGTATTTTATACAAGGCCCTCTTCAAACACAACTAGGCATAATCTGTAAACAGTACTTTAAACTGGAACCCTCCGATCACCATAGATTGAAAAGGACATGAGACAATGTTTCATAGCGCACCAATCCTCCCCCTCTCCACCAAGCCGAGACAAAGTTCCTTGACAATATTACATATGAATATCTCTATAAGCTGATTATAATAAATCTTTACGATCTTTGATCGCGAAAATCCTAAATTGTCAACCCCCGGTCATGCAGGGAACGCGGTGGGTGGTAGGTCTCACATTAAGATATACAACTGCATTTAAAACGTCTGACTCATTAAGAAATGCCACTTCAACTGTGGGTAAAAATTTATGTTCAAAGTAAACTTTTATTTAGTCATACATCACATACTCATCACAGACTATGGCTCCGACTGTACACTACTCCGTTATCCCATTATAGCCATACAGCGAAGACATCAATTCTCAACATGTGTTACTCGTATACGCTGCTTCGTATGGCCTTGTTGATTACATATTAGTTCAAATGCAAGCACTGGCTTTGTTTAACATTTTCAGTATGTGTGTAGGGATCAGAAAAAAAAGCAAAAAAAAAAAAAAACCGCTAAAAAGNAGAAAAAAAAAAAAAAAACCGGTCTTATCATGCAAACAACATTGATTTATGTGGTATTAGAGGGCATGCGCATTAACGATGAGATCTCTTACCATGGTAAGAATTACATTAGGATATCGGTGCTGAATGCCTCTTTAGTAGTGTTCAACATGCAGAGTTAATGCAATTTTTACAGTGGTAAAAGATCCATTGTTAAAGAGCAGATTTTCAGTTATTTTTCTTCAAACCTTCTTTTTCTTAAAATCGACTTTGTGCGTCAACAATGACAAATGGAACTAGATCTAGGTCGCACCGTCGTCACTGTGGCGTAAAGTCTGTCGTATGTGAGCCCAACTGTCATGTCCAGTTATGACACTACAGTCTAGTTGTCAAACACAATCATCATATTATACAAGTACTACACGGTAGACATATTACTCAACAACATAATATCACACCATTATAGTAATTTGACGCCATCAGATCATTGGCGTCTTCTTCACGCCATCCTGCAAAATCAATCTCAACTCATCAACTTGACACAGTATATCCTGAACCCTCGACTTTCGCTCGTAATCCTATATATTATTACTAGTGTACCTGCACGACGCGGGGCGAGAAACCCGGGTACAGTTGAACTGAACTGGTTGAAAAAGAGGTGAAGGTGGCAGGATTGTAACGTGGTGAGAATTTCGACTGTCCAATTCTGCTTCTCACTGCACCTGTCGTGTTTTCAAAGGTATAAAATTTAACCATAGGCGCTCTTAAATTCCTGCCGTTTTGTTTGTCATTGAGGCGACTTATTTTACGATTTTTAGCTAAATCATTCATGGAAACTAAGTTGAGGGGTGGGG
>JAWQUT010000032.1:2940903-2963214 GCA_033807755.1 Ellobium chinense
GGGGGGGGGGAGGGCAGGAGGGTATCTCTTTATTGCTCCCTAATGTATGGCCCTGCTTATTCTGGAGAAATAATGTGATAATTCATTGAATCATCGTCTGGAATTTCTGGAGTGAATACTCCTGTTAAGCAAAGGCTTGAAAAGGGGAACTTTAGGCTTAAAACGCTTCAAAATTGATTGTCTCAATAAAGGTGACATCACTTTTGTGACTGCATCGATGGAAGTATTCACAAACTGAAAAGAGCCAGCTCCCTGTTGTTGTTTTTTTTATCCTCATCAAGAAATTAAGTATATAATTCATAGAATTTTACAACTTTGGAGGGAAGTTTTAAAAGGAATATGATTACTCAGGTGTAGTATTATAGTTTGGGGGGGGGGGGGGGTTTNGGGGGGGGTGTTTTGAGTGCCTGTTGGTATAGTTTCGTCCCTTTGTGTGGTCATTGTAGATCGTGCTGTCTATATAAAGAGAAGGGGAAGAAGTGACTTGATTCTCTACCACATAGTCTTTTCCCAGTGGTCACTGGTATTGTTTTTGCAACATTGTGACTCATAGACACAACAGAGTTAAGCACGTTATGTTATGACAAGAAAGAAGGTCTTTGGTTGATCTTGCTGTAGAGTGTGTGGGGAAGAAAACAAAGATTAGTCATAAAGCGTGGTGACAGATGGTGATGAAAAGGGAAACTTTTTTGCCTCATCTCTCCACCCAACTAATCTTACTCCTCCATATCAGATATATGGTAAAGGAGATAATGGTGGCTGCAGTATCTGTAGTTGTAACAGTGGTGGTGATATTGATGATTATGGTAGATGCAGCAGCGGTAGCGATAATGAAAGCGATATAAGTAGTTATACATAAGAATAGTGGGATGATATTATGAGCAATAATAAGTTTGAAGAAGCAATAAAAGGAACAGAACAATACGATTATCTGGTTGTAGTGGAAATTGCGGAAGTGATGGTGGTAGGTAGCAGTAATGGTGATTCTGGTAGAAGTAGTGGTGGTAGTAAAACACGTAGTCATCGTATTAATAACAGTATTAGTTGTAATAGTCTTTCTCTCTCTTTCTTTCTTTCTCTCTCTCTATGTATGTGTGTGTGTGTGTGTGTGTGTGTGTGTGTGTGTGAGTGTGTTTGTGTGTTTGTGTGTGTATGTGAGTGTGTGTGTGTATGTGTGTGTGTGTGTGTGTGTGTGTGTGTNTGTGTGTGTGTGTGTGTGTGTGTGTGTGTGTGTGTGTGTGTGTGTGTGTGTGTGTGTGTGTCTCGCTCTCGCTCCTGTATACGGAGATAAATATTTTAAAAGATAAATAGTTTTTAAACGAGTTATCTTTGACATTTACGCACGCGTACATGTGCACTTGAATCGTTGCTTAACAATACCGAAGTAAGCCAGTCATAAATCGGAGACACACACAACCACGAGTAACACACAACAGCGGAGATATGCTCACTCATGGTGGCTTTTATGGAAAATTATGCATTCATAAAAACTCTTTCCTGGACTGTTAGTAAGTAATATGAGGTCATGAAAACTAGCGGCCTTCCCAGTAGATTTCGTCAGTTTGCAGAGGAAAAATCTATGTCATCCACGTTAGTGAGACGTATGACTTTTAGATGGGTGGCAAATAATTCACAACAGATTAAAAAATCGCGATGCGTCTTTCGGAATTAGCTGGATGAATGATAATAATAATTTTTGTCTCATTCTGGGAAAGGTACTAGTTTATGAGGTATGATCTCTTAATCTTTCTTGAGGTTTTCCAGGTGGCTGATGGATTGTCCAAGTAAATGCAACATTTATATACTGCAGGCATCAAAGAAAATACGATAGGCAAACAAAGACATACCACATATATAAGCTTTAACATACTCTCCTTCCCTGGTAATATTATCCTATTGTTAACTTGACATTACACTCACAATGACGTATTGATGACGCAAAGGACAAACCCTTCTCTCCTCCGCCTTTTCTTTGGACTTCAATCCGTCTTAGATCTAGTTCTCAGCAACCACTGGATTCGAGATTAGAAGAAAAAAATGATTAAGAAATATACAGAAAAAGATGTTATGCGACTTGCTTATGAGGTCAGCGAGGACATAATAGAGAGTTTGTATATTCAAGTTAAAACCGTTATGGCAGAGGTAGGCATGCTCATTGCATTTGCTGGTATATACGAGGTATACTGTACGTTTCAAACTACAATCAGAAGTGGGTTTTGCATCTAGACGTTCAGTTCGTAACATACAATATGATCCTAACGCTAGAAAATGCCATTATGCGCTTGCCTACCTCTGCCATTAAGGTCCACAAAAGATCTAATTATGAAAATAAAAAGGTATCCCCTTTGCCACTTGGCGTAATAATGCGCGCAAATGCTCACATACACTTAAATCACTTCACGCGGACTCACGCAAGCACACACGCACACACATGCATCACACGCACACACACATACCCAGATACACTCCCGCACATCCACACACACAACCACACAAACATACACTCACACACACACACACACACACACACATCATACACATAGACACACACACAGTGGAAAATACATAAAGGGAATTCAACGTAGGCAAACGATCTAATCGGAAGAATCTGTTTGACATGGCCTCGAATAAGCGTACCACAAACAGGCATGTACTGGTTGTACGTATATATTAAAATACAGGGGCGGCTGAACTCATTTTCATTTAAGAGGGACAAAGAAAGGGGTGGATAAGTGGAGGTGGGTAAACAATCTTGAAACTTATTATAATGGAAATCAGGGCTTAACCTCAACGTCTAGGCTGGAGTGTGCGCGGGAGATAGCCATTGATGTAATTTTCAACCAATTTCAGTTTGGATCAACATGATGTCAGTTTTGGCTGGTTCTTCCCATTTGCCCAGTAATTCCTTTGGAAAAATGGCGGAAATGTTATTGCAAAGAAGCTCACGGGTTTGATTTCAAACTTCTTGCAGTGCTTTACTATATTCCTTTGGCGAAAAAAGACAGTTGTGTAGATTGCCATAGAATAATTGATAATTTGACAGTGCAAACTGGCGGTGAGTTTAACTCCAGGCATACCATGGGTCTCCCGCGCACATACTAACATGATTTGGTAAAATGTAAGTCTGTAGTTGGTTAATATAAAATAGCATTAGAGGACTCCATGCACTGGATCCCGTTTTCTTTCTGCACCAACTAATCAAGTTGGTGTGAGCCCAGAATCCAGGTTATCTTCTTGCACGTGAGGTAATTAATCAGCCAGCTGGCCGTCTCAAAAAATGTACGTGTGCTAAATGCCTCTAATTATGATAGTAGTAAAGCCGCAACCAAGTGAAGACATTATTTCAGCCCGCTGACAGACCTCTATATAAAACAAACTGTTTGAAAATGAAATTTTGATACTTCGGCGAAATCATATCCCTCCACAGTCCAGCTGGCAGATGGAAATATAAAAAAAAAAAAAAAAANCTCAAAAAATGTACGTGTGCTAAATGCCTCTAATTATGATAGTAGTAAAGCCGCAACCAAGTAAAGACATTATTTCAGCCCGCTGACAGACCTCTATATAAAACGAAACTGTTTGAAAATGAAATTTTGATACTTCGGCGAAATCATATCCCTCCACAGTCCAGGCTGGCAGATGGAAATATAAAAAAAACAAAAAACGGTCTTGGCATTGTATGTCACTGACTGGTACTTTCCCGGAAGTGAGGCAAGAACAATAATTTTGTGATTTTTTTCCACTCAGTTAACTATTAACGAAATCCAGGTCATTCTTTTACTTGTGATACTTCAAAAGGTACAAATGAATTTGGATAGAAAACAGGGCAAACACAAGTTTTCCCCCGCAGCTGACGAAGTTTATAAATCTAAGAGAACATGTTGCGCAGTCGAGTCTGACTTGACAGTACATACTCTCCCTACTCATTCTTCATTGCTAATTTTATTTACACCTTATCCCGCCAAAGACTTCTATCTCTTAAACTCTGTCCCGTTCCAGTCTACGCCCCTGAAGTCCCTTAACGAAGCGAATCACATTTCGCTGCCTATGCACGGATATTAATATTAGTAAATCGAACATGGATAACAATAAAGGAAAGGAAAGACATCGACCCAAGATAGTTGGGACGGTTAACTGTTGTCCTCATTTTTCATTGGTCGATGTCAAAGCAATCTGCGCACAACTTGCCGCATTGCGGCAACGCACCACGTGATTCGCGAAAACTGGTCTGGTCTACATGGACCTGCATTGACTTTTAAGGTGAAAACCACACATATTGCCATGCAGTTTACAACGTGTATTGTATTTCGTTAATATGACACTATAGAGCAAAGAGAGATAGCGGGAACTTACGTCAATGTACATCATTCTACGCCACCAACAAAATAATGAGACGTTGCGAATTTAATAAGAGGTGGTGTTACTAAAAAAAAAAGTGTCAGCTGAATTGTCAGGACATCTGAGATTATGAATAAATCATAACTTCGCTAGTGTATGATAAAAAAAAATTGTATAGATCTAGATCGTGTAGTCTCTTGGACATTAGCATTCTTCTACCCAGAGCAACGTAATCTTTCACTAATAAGCAAATGACAACCACAGCGTTTTAGATATTAGTTTCAAGGAAATGCTGAAGACTCAACTTTTCATCTTACCATCCAGTATAGTATAATTACATTCTTATGTGCATCGCTGTAGATGTATGAATGTTTATCTCAATCAGTAAGTTCAGATTTCCATCGGCTGCTGCTGAGGAGATCAACTTTTCAATGGTTCCTAAGGCGTTCATATGCAGTGCGGTTAGTTGGCTCGGCCCTCGATGACGTATTGCTTCCTGTCGTTGTCACTGTCAGACAGGCGACCGCTAGGATTGTTATCATCCGCTGCTCATTAGAGTTGGGCAGAACTGAAATCATATGAACGCATTTCGTGAACTTAAGTTCAGTTCACAATAACTTCATGGTTACAGACCTGTAATAGGATTAGACCCTTTTTTCCTCTATGGGCTATATTAACATTTTGAGCTGCCCTCTGAACCCAAAGTTTTAGCTTTCACCCAGACCCATACCAGATTGAAGCCCATTATGTGGCCCAAATTTTAAGACTTACCCAACCCTAGCAAGCCCATTGAAATTTTGAGCTTGGTTGCTATTTGTAAACAGACCCTACATTTTTCACTGGTCAATGCCAAACCCCTCCTCTTCCGCCTGAGCACACCCTTGACCTGGCAGTTCCAGCCCTGGGCTAAATAGTGTCTGGTAAAATAAAGTTAAATGGACACAGATTCCCATGATATCAAAATTTCCCCCCTGGAGCCCTTATTACTGGAAGCAGGGCATGCCAAAAGAGGGAAAAGGGGAGATGAAATATACCCCCTAAGTTTGTGGGACCACAATGTGAAAGTACAATTACAGGCCTGTAACCTCATCTGAGCTTAGCAGCTATTTTAGAGGAACGGATATGGTTCTAAGCTGTCACCATTGTAGGTGCTTGATCTGGACGTTAATTTTCTACATAAAATTTAGTTCAGTTCATATCTACCACGAAAACTAGAATCGAATGCCGATTTTTAAAACCAAGGGGAACTGAACTGAAAGGAAAACCACTAAATTTTTATAGAACTGAGCTAAACTTGGGTTTAGAAGGGTTTTTTTTCCCTTTAAGAAGTGAATTTGATCGGAACCGACGTTTATGGTGGACTTGCCCAGCTCAGCTGCTTATCCTTTCGAAGAATGGGGAAAAATCAACTTCCACTACAGACTATTGTGCCATGACTTGGTCTTATTACACATAATATTCAATCAATACTGCATTCATTTTGCGATATAGTTTATCATAATTCTACGTTCACGCATCACATCACTATATTATGTGAGATCCAAACTTCTGCGTATTATTTGATCCCCGACATAATTTGACAGCATAATGACTCCTTTTGACGTCTGATGTTCAACAGGAAATTAAAGAGACCCGACTATTTGATTTGCACAGGGTTATTGACTGGGTGCCCGTAAAACACGGGAGTAATAACCAGCTGCTTTCAGCTATAATACAAGCGTTATATAGTACTCCTAATATTACGAATTAAATATTGTTCATGTCCAGCTTGAATACTATTCCAGTCCTCTTCACCTTCAGGTTGCATGTTACACACGGCACGCTATCCATTCCATCAATCAATGTGAAGTATATTCGGGACTGTGTCAGTATTATACAGTATAAAATAAAATGCAATTCGTCGGACTTCCGGGTTGGACAACTGACTCTAATCATCAACGCAGGTCGTTGAGAGGATCCCGTATACTGCTTTTAAATCAAGAATAAACCTAAATCTTATTGAAGTATACTTAAGCTGTTTTGACAGTGGCACTTCATACATCTGAGGCTGCCTGACACTTGTACCTACACATCTCATTGCCTTCCTTCATGGGCAGTATTCCAGGACTCTCCCACCCAGTGCTTGGTTTCGGGTTAGGGGCGGGATCAGAAAAGAGAAAGCACATATTGGACAGTTTCTAGACAGTGATCAAGTCTGGGGACTACCCCAAGATCGCTGTTTATTCCTTAATCCTATTCCTAACTCGGCCCCTAACCTAAAACCAAACAGGTGGGAGATTCTCGGAATACTGCCTATGAAGGAAGGCAGTCAAATGCATAGGTGAAAATGTCAGGCATCCTCAGATGTATATATAGTGCCAGGTATGTCGAGTTTGATGCGATGCCATGTGAAAACGCAACCCTCTGTTTCTAATATACTATAGATAATATTAACAATGCTTAAATGGTAACGATTCGAGAATAAGGAGAAAAGGAGGAAAGGAGGGGATCAGACAGAGACAAAGACGATGATTATATAACTGAAGTCGAACTCAGGAGTTCCATGAGTCTCCTTCCCCGTATTCCGCTATCCCCCTCCCCTCTTTTTTTTTTCAAAACCAAAAATAAAATCTCATTCTAATTGTTTCAAAATTACTTTTAGAGGCCCATAATAAAAGAAGATAGCATAGTGCAACGATCATTTTAGTGTTTTATGAAGATTATTAAAATGGTTGTTGTGTACTTAATTTCTTCTACGTTCTAGGATTTAGGCCCCATCTTGCTTGACCTGATAACGTTTTCTCAAGCAGTATAACCATGTGCCAGCTTAAGCTTTTTGTGAGCAATATAGCCCACTTTCGGACTCATTTTTTTTTCTCCCTATAGGCCACAGTTGTTGACATTGTCCCGATCAAAGCGGATCCAGCTAACCAGACATACCAGATGGGAGCAATTCCGCGTGGCGTGACGATCAACTTGATTGATTTTCTGTCTTTCCCCTCTCTTTTGTGCCGGTGTTATGTGGGTTTAAGCAAAGAAATGGGAAAGTGGAGACAAACAGGTCTGTCTTTATTTAGGGCCGGTCCAGAAATTTTACAGAAAAAAGCATCTATTATCTCCACCCTTCTGTTGGGAGAGGGGAGTTAAGAACGAGCGGTATCTTAACTATCTTTTATTTTTTAGAGGTGAAACTGAGGTGTCTAGACTGCGTGCACAAAGGCTGAACTTAAGGGCCCGCCCCAGGTGTAAAAGGAAAGGCATGTTGGAAACCTCACTAATTTGAAATCAATCGCACGGTTCACACCAGGACGGTATTTTTTTTGTTGTTGTTTAATTTCATAAGTAGAACATTTGATACCTTATAATGACAATGCCGATCGCTGTGTTGTTGTTTTTTGTTTTGTTTGTCACTCTGAATGTTTCCGTACAGAAAATTGTAATAAAAGTGTTAAGTATTTGAAATATGAAAGCAAAGCCTCCTGAGTCGAGGCGGTCCACGGCCATTAAGTTGTAGGCGGAGCTTGCCTTCCAATGGTAACGGTTGGGTGGTGAAACTTTGATAAGTGTTGTTTTGCAGGACAGTCCAGCTTGATCCCGGAAAATCCCATGAATGCCCTTGACATTGTATAAGTATTTCATTGGTTTATTAGAGAAAGTAAATAAGATATATCGTTATAGTTCCTTTGGTAACTTCAATTTTGCTTGCAGCAGCAGAAAATTAAATCTAGACACGTTACTACTGGACACCTCCACACATCCACAGGAGTTATAATAATATATATGGACATAATATAACAAATTGTACCCTCACTTCACCAGTCATTTCAGACAAATATACCCACTACAAACACTCAATCACATACACACAAACACACACGATCTCACATAAACAGACAGACAGACAGATACACAGACATACAGACAGACAGACAGACACACACACACACACACACACACACACACACACACACTATAGCAAATAATTCAAACATAAAAAGATAGCTGGACATGATCATAATTGTGATGGTAATGGCGAAGGTAGAAGCCTGATGGAGGACAGCACGAATGACCGTCTATATTATATTTCGTACCCATCGTCCACTGGGTGCGCTTTAGTTTGCACTGCTAGTGGCTGTGAAAGTCTTCGGTGATGTTATTAATTTCCTTATTGCACGCATTTATGTAGAATTAAACCAACTTCAATTTCAGAATTGTGAAGTATTCTCAGTCTTACCTATGACTCAGTCTGTTGGGTTTTTTTTTTATATAATATATAGTTTACCTCTCCTTAAGTGATACAGACAACTAACGATCCGTCACAGAACCCGCTTCCATTCATATACTCTTTAATGAAATACGTGGTTTTGAAACACATTGTGAGATGTTTGTATCACCTCAAAGGTTGCAGAGCCTACTTGGTAAAAGAAATTGGACTATCAGAGTCGATAGCAGCAGAATTTAAGAGATGGACAGATTGTGTTGAAATAATCATATAACATGAAACCACACCGCAAAAGTGGTAACATTCAGTGTTGAATTTGTTAAAAAAAATTGTTGCAGACAGTGTTTCCTAATGGCTTCAGCGGATTTCATTTGTGCGGGCCTGTGATCTGCAAAAGAAGGCCAAATTTTAAACCCCTTTTCATCTAATTTAAAATTGTGAAAAATTTAAAGGAAGGACCCCCTACCCCCCCCTACACAGTAAACAGTATATAATTTGAGCACAGTGGTGGCACCAGACCTGCAGACTAGCCTTGGCCTTTTCGGAACGTTCCTGTGGTTCGAGCAGAAATTTTTACTAAATAGCTCAAAGAGGCATTTACAATTTGGCTCAAAAAGTCACGGTCACGCTAATGCTGGTTATTCCCCTATGCTGAAAAAAATGTGTTACAGAAATGTTAGACAACATTCTGCAGAGGTCATCACTCTACAGCGGTACCCGTTATAGATGGTTGCTTAATAAAAGATGCTGCACTGTTTTGATATACGTGTATAGTCACCGTCAATTCATTAGGGAAATCAAGGGAAAGGCATTCATTAACAATTGATTGTTAGTGACTTGTACCATAGCAAGTGTTTGTATTGTGCTATAATGGCTACTGGGAGTGGTGGGTCGATGCCAGAATCCCCAAGAATTACGATACTCAACCTTTGAGCCTTAAGTGTCAGAAGTATCGTGTATATTTCTATTCTGATATTTAGTGCTGGTTGTCATTGCGATAATTTCTATTTCTTGTGATACTTTTAATACTTCCGATATTTCCAGTTTTTTTTATACCGCTAGATTTTTGCATCGACCAGATCGGTAGCTAGTTTGGCCTGGAGGATCGAAATTAATATTGAAATTAATATGATCCTATCGACACCTTTTCGATACCGCTAGGGTTTGCAGAGAAGAGACCATTAGTTTGTTTGGTGATGGGAAGAGGATCGAAATTAATTTCAAATATTTTAGATCCTTTTCGCACTTCCAATGCTTTTGATGCTGAATCGGAATTCCTAAGAATCGAAAATACTGATACTCAGAAATGATACGCCCACCACTACTCCCGGGACCTACCGTAAGTGCCGCTTCATCTCAGAGGTGATTTATCAGTTGTCATTTAAGATATCAAGGGATCAATACATTATCGCCTTGTTGGTTGTTTTGTTACTGAACAGGAGGCAAAAGTACAAAATGTGGGAACCATATCAACAAGGTGTGGAGCTAGCGGCTAAGTTTTTTTTCTCTATGAGGAGGGAGGGAGATAGGTGGCACCTATCTAATCAGCTCTATGTATAAGAAACGGTTACAGTGGGAAAGAGTGACTGTGAAATTCTGGAAGCCGAACCTGGACAGTTTTAGATTTACAGTATGAATGTAAAACAGGACGCTTAAACCTTACTTTATTGCTGTTTGGAGACTGTTTAATTTGCTCTTAATTACATATTATTATATGAAGCATTCTTTCACTAACTCTGGAAAAGATTATGTGTGTGTTGGAGAATGGGGGCGGGGGTGAGAAAGGTGGGGGGGTAGGTAGGGAGAGCATCTCTCCAATCTGCTCTGTTTCCGGGTTGCTCTTAGGATTATCCACAATAGAACTCTCTTCCACTTACTCAGCCCTGGTGACACCTTGGTAATCCTCCTGTGTACTGTTCATT
The DNA here is from genome assembly GCA_033807755.1 of Ellobium chinense. NCBI lineage: Eukaryota > Metazoa > Mollusca > Gastropoda > Ellobiida > Ellobiidae > Ellobium > Ellobium chinense. The sequence goes on from JAWQUT010000032.1 coordinate 2,951,365, forward strand.
TATACAAATAGCAGTAATATGTGATAAATATTATGGCGATTTTACTGGTTTTTCGTGACAGATAAGTGCACATATATCCTTATGCCTTCATGAAAAAAGGATGCAAATCCACGGCATTTACAAAATAATTATTATATTTTTTTCTGCAAATAAATATTCAAAATAACAGTAATGTTTAAAAAACAAAAAACAAACAAAAAAAAAAACTAGACTGATCAGCACACGTAGCCTCAAGATAGAACCGATAGAGTCTCCAGCATGGGTCTACACCCTTGGGAACAATGTACAGTGTATATGCAAAGCAATAGCAACTACGGAATGGGATAAACTCACGTAGCCCTTTCATGAGACAAATTAAACAACATAACATGCCACTCTTCCCGTCGCCCTCCACTCTCCCACCCGCAAGAAAGAAAGAAAATCCACACACACATACACACGAAAAAACCTGCTACCCCCCTGCATTTCATCATTGGATTCCACCCCTGAATCTACCTCGTTTCTCCAGTTCCACATTTCCCTTGTCCCTAACAGCAGGTTCGCTGAACCCCCTAACTACTGTACTGCTCTCCTAACTGTCCTGCACATCCCCCCCCCCCNCCCCTTCCCCCCACGATGACACTGATAGGCGCATATCGACCATTTCGCAAAGTTCATATTATGATAATCTAAGACGCTTCAGATACTTAGGAGAGATATCATTGACCTGAGACTTCATTACCAGATTATCACTGTTTGAGCTGATACGCCCAGAACCTAGTATGAAACCAGTGTTGCCACCGTGAACCGATGCTGTTATGCTACAACGAGAGCGATTTTTTTCCCCCCTTTCCCCTTCCGCGCTTCGTTGGCTGCCCATGTAGTCCTCACTCACTATATATGTTTGGTCTCTAACCTGAGCAGCAAACTATTGTCTTTTAGGCTAAATCAATGATGAGGTGTCAAAACGAGGACCCAAAACATCCTCCAAAGAAAACAAATCTCGCCAAATCTAAATTCAGATTACATAGATCTATAAGTGCGAAAGACTGTCTCCATACATTTGCCAAAACCGCCAGATTTCTAAAAATATGAGATCAAATTCTCTAAACGGGCAACCCCGTTACTGATATGGCGCAAACTGTTTACTGTGCCGTGATCTAGCTAGGTATCAGCGGTAAGAAAGAAGAGGAATTTAACAAATTCAAAAAAAAAATGTAATTAGTCTAAACGTTAATTTTATGAATGTTTTTGCGAAGGAAATAATATAGAAAGCAATTGCCCCAACTCAGTGGACAGTTTAATACGTAAGTTGTCCTTATACCTTACGAAAGGCCACTTTCCCTTACCGTATAGGGAAAATCTCTATTCGTGGCAACACTGGTTTGAACACCCAGGCTGTACACACAACATTCACCACAGACTACTGCACTTTGCAGAGTTGGGAGATATTTTTCCCGAGAACGATGATACCAATAATGCCATATCACACAAATATCTACTAGAACCTTTAGAGAACCTAGAGCAGTCGTCGACTCCGCTTAATTGCAATCCGTTTTATCAACAAATGTTTTATCAACAAATGCAAACATGTTTGAGAAAAAAAATGTCACCCTTATCGGCGGTGATGATTCAGTAACACATCTTCCCTCTTTTCTGCCAAAACTATCCCCTGCCAACCAATCTGGCTTTCTCATGAGAAACGGCAGAACATACATCTGTTTGTATATATATTGTATGTATCTGAATGAACGCAATATTTTCTATGCTTCTGTTGAGTTGCAATTAAGCGAAGCAGAGGGCACAGCCCTACCCAGTTCTCTCAATAAACCTTAAGTACACAAGGACGATAGGAACTCGCATACCATTAACCTCTAATCTATAACATTAACCTCTAATCTATAACATTAACCTCTAATCTATCACTTGCATGGCCTAGAGCAAATACATTATTCTGGGTATTATCTATTTCATTACATTCAGGATTACGGTTCAATATTGGCCACTAGAGTGGGCCGGGAGCTCTCTTTTCACACAGGAACCCATAGGTCCCTGTTTGTTTACAGCCCTAGATGCGCTCACCAGAAGGTCATTTTATATTCAGGGCAAGTGAGATAAAGAGAGAAAATGCTCACTATAAACACAACTGAAAAGTGTTTTCTCCCAAAACTCAGTAAATGCACTCTCTTTGAAAAATGAGTTGGCCGTGTATTCAAACATGCATTTATTCGGTGCTTTTTTTGTGTGAATTCATTCAAAACTTAAATGGGTTAAAAAATTTCAATCCTTCAAATTTAACGTCATTTAACAGTAAATAATAAGAGCATTTACCTTAAAGTTATTTCCCTTTGTTTCAAAAAATATTCAGAGTCCACATAGCTAGTTTTGGAATAAAAATGCTCTTCAATTGCAACTAGATACCCAGGAAAAATTAACTTTTTTCTTTAAACCCTCGATATCACTACTGTATTATTTTTTTTCCGGAACGCAGAACACCGTCTTCCCCTGTCTGTCTGTCTGTCTGTCTGTCTGTCTGTCTGTCTGTCTGTCTGTCTGTCTGTTGCCTTGTCTCTTTTCTTTGCCCTATACAAAATGACGACCCAGTGAGCTTACGAAAGGTCACATGATACAGATGACAATAATATCATATTATCTTCACAGGTTTGACTACCTGGGCGCTATGACAAGGTTTATCTGAAAAGTATTCAAAGCACACTATGGAAGTGGGTGGAGGACTATCTCTTTCATACTTGAAGTTGCTGGAAGGAGAAGGGAGGGAGGGAGGGGAAACAAGCCCGATATTCTCTACTGTCTGAACTACAATGTTTGCCAGTTTGGATGAGTATGATGGTGAAATAAAACGTGATGACGTCATATTTGCCCGCCATTTTGTCAAAGAAATGAGATAGTGATAAACGTCACTGTAGTTTGGCTGAACTAAAAAAAGATGTCACTTGAGATTTTCCCGAAAGTCTTTCCATTAACTCGCCTACTCTTCTAACAAAATGGCAAACATTATAAAATCATGTTTCCTTTTTACTGGTCCTCTGACAATATGGCGGGCACTTTAGCTCAACCTGTTAGTAAGACATAGACATTCCGTATGGCACAGAATGAAATGGGAACAAAATGCGAAGATGGAGATATAATATGTAGACAGTATAGACATGGGAGTACTGGTGTAGGTCTAATCTCTTAAGTTCATCGTTGACTGTCCAGGTCCTGGACCACTCTGACGTCATCACATTATTCAGCACGGTAAGGTAAGCTGCTTCTAGGAGGCTGGTCGGACACTATTGTGTATTCTTCATCATTGCGAGAAATTCTGAAATGCAAAGAAAAATGAATGAATGAATGAATGAATGAATGAATGAATGAATGAATGAATGAATGAAAATGAATGAATGAATGAATGAATGAATGAATGAATGAATGATCACTGTTTCTTCATGTAAGTTGTGAAAGAGAAGTCAACAAACTGATGAAACTACTTGTGTATCTGCGTTCCTCGTGACAAACAGAGCCAGTTTAGAGGCATGCTTGACCTTTTTATCTGTATATCACTGTACTCACGTTGGCGTCAAGCTGGCTTCCCATTTAGGATTTCAAGTATCACGTTACTCATGCAGGCTGAGATATTCCGATTGCTTATGTCACGATTCTACAGAATACCCTCGTGAAATTACAGTTTATCTACGGAAATCGACATACTTTATTGATTAAGTAATGTTTCTTCAAACACGCCTCTATTTTGGGTACTGGACTGACTGATCGGTAGGATCAATGACTAATTGATATCAATCAATGACTGATTTTCCTAACCCTATGTAAAAGCTAATAATGGATTTACCAAAAGGGTGTATTGTAGAATGGATATCATTGCTCTAGTCAGCTAACTTTCAGTGTGCATACCCCTCAACTATTATGGTTTGGTAAATAATGATGAAATATACAGAGTTGTTTCTTTGTGAGAGGGCACAGTGGTTGCTGACGAATATGTGGGGAAAAGGTGGAAGGGGGAGGAGAGAGATTTATATAGTAATGAGGTAAAAAAAAAAAGGAAAACATATACGCGTTCTTTTAGGGTGACAAAGGGGTCACTCACTGGCTCATACTTTTTGTGTTGTGAGAGGGGCACAGGCCCCCAGACCCTCATAATCTACGCCACTGTGCAGAGGTGCAAAACTCCTTGCTTCCAGTCTTCTGGCCTAACCCCGTCAGCGAAGCCTCAAAATAATGGGAGGTAAACCGTTCAGTCTTTGCATATTTGCCAAAGGGAAATAACCAAACGAATAATAGTAGTCTATTCTGCGTATCTTCCCTTTGTGCAAATAGAAAGTATCTCCCGATCAATCTGGGTTGGCAAAGGTGGAATTTGTAACACGGTAATTTCTCCTCCTCTCCACCACCACCGCCAGTACTGTTACTAACATTAGCACTGCTGGAACTACATGAATGACTACTACTTTTAAGACACGTCTGACTGACCAAGATCTCCCCCGCCCCCCACTCGACACACTCAAACACACACACCTGCATATTCGTCTTATTTTTCCTCCTTGTCCTCTGCTACTATTAACTCACGTCTCTCTTAACAGTAGACAGCTTTTTGTTTTTATGTTGAAAGTAGATCCATTTTTCAACCGTTATAGAAGAGGTGGACATACACTTTATTATGGTATTTCCTGGTGTGGTTCACAGCATGTTGTATGACTTCAATACCTTCGTAAGCAAAATGATATCTTTTACCTCTGCCGTAACTGTCCATAAGAGTCCGAACTTAAAACATAAAAGTTCTCTATTGACTCCTCCTTACCGTGGTAATTAATCTGTCCATTGCCGTCCATATCTGCCTCCCTCATCATCTCTTCTACCTCCTCGTCCGTCAACTTTTCTCCCAGGTTGGTCATGACGTGTCGAAGTTCCTCAGCTGAGATCAGACCGTTTCCGTCACGGTCAAAAACTCTGAAGAGCAAGGGTGTGAGAGAGATAAAGATGAAACCTCGGCTGAATCATCAATCTGGCTTTGAGGTGGGTTTTTTTTTTGTGGTATTTTTCATTGACCGCATTGTCTTAAATGCTGTAAAGTCATTTGGCTCAAGGATGTAGATCATCCAATGATTTGTAATGTCTGCCTTCGTTTGTAGGCAAATGGCCTAACAAATAAGTATTATTTCAATTTCAAATTCAGCTTCTGTTCAGATATCAGTCAGCCACCCAGCCAGCCAACCAACTAGATAGCCAACCAGCCAGCCAGTCAGCCAGCCAGGAAGCCAACCAGCCAGCCAGCCATCTACCAACCTCAGACAATGAGTGAGTGTGTCAGTTTGTTTATCTGCTTGCGTGTGTATCTACTGTAGAGGATACTGTCTTTGGGTATCTCTTTGTACTGCCGTCTATCAGCTAGTCTGTCAGTCTGCCTGCTTGTGTAAGCGTTTGCTTATCTGTCTGTCTGTGCAGCCGACCACCTATGAGTCTATGGCTGCAAGCCGAGTTTGTTTGTCTATCTTTCCCAGTCTAGACCTTCTTTCTATCCCTGTCATTTCTGTCTACGGTTCCCCATTCCTGCTGCTGTGCAGTAACTCAGTCTTACAGAGTCACCGGGAAATACAAAACCCAGTGAAAGCTTGGACTCCCTTAGTATAACGTTACCGTACTTCAGATTCATCCACGTATCCCTCTGTCTTTCTCTACCTTAATGTCACTGTGTTTGTCTTCGGAAGCCGTTCAGTTCCTGTCACATTGTGCCACTAACATAAAGATCAAGCTTTCCTGGCCCGAATTCCTTACCCCTCTCCCCTCCCCCACTCGAGTCAAAGTATTAAGAGTACCCAAGCTGCTACATTAAGACAGTTAAGCCTACCATTAGCAAACAGAACAAAACTGGCTAGACAAGATAAGATGTCCCTTGGTGCTAAATATTCAGTGAAGAAATAGAAACAAGGTACTGTTTGAAGAACGAAACAAGAGCCGATCTTCAGAGGAAGGTATTTTCTTTCAAGCCCAAGTTTAAGCCCAATATCTTTTGATACTTTTGGGAAGGACGAGTATTCTAAAAATACCAGTTCTTACAGAGAAAATGTAGTAACAATTCTAAAACTATACCGTAGACTTAGACAACTCCTTCCCTGCGCAATCCACACATCGTCCCAGGCAAAGCTATAGCCACCCCAGATAAAGGATTGCATTCTTTATTTCTATTCTATGACAGTCAGGTCATAAGATTCAGTACTGGCCACTAGGGTGGATCACGGAGCTCTTCAATAACACTGGTGCCTGTGCGGTCCTGTTTGCTTACAACTCAAGAGGCGCTCATTAAAAGATCATTTTCTATAGGGCATGTAAGAAGGAACAATAACTCGACCCTGTGACAAAGTGAGATACTGGCAATGAGGATATGTTCTGCTGCACTCATAGTGTTGGTCAAAGTGATTACGGAAGTTTTGAGGTCCTTAGGGCAAAAGGAGCTGAACGAATTTGTAATAGATCCCATTCTGGTAGCTTCATAGAGGCCCCACAGCGTGTAAAATGGCGAGGGTCATAACTGTCCACAGCGGCCGGAGTCTTTGGGAATCAACGAGTCAACATCCTTCTCCCTTCCTGTCTCCAGCCCCCTCGGCCGAAGAATGAAAAGCTCTGTTGAGGCCAATCGCACCTTACTAAAATCGGAAGATTAAAGGAAAGCAATCACCTGAGGCAACCTGAGGAGTGGGGTGGGGGGGAGGGGGGGGGCGAGGAGAGGTAGTAGGAAGGGTGGAGGGATTTGGGGGTATCGGGGAGAGGTAAGAAAGAGGAGGGAAAGCACCTGCTTACAACGACCCCTTGTGGTGACGGCAAGCCAAGTCTAGTCAAACATTATGCCATTACCGCATAGTAACACTTACAGCAATTTGAAATGGGTTAAGAGATGTTAAAGGTCATGATGTCTCAGCAGACCGTGTGTATTAGAAGGAACATTTAGATGTACCATTTGCTGCCCCGGAAAATGCATAATCAAATGCTATACAGAAGTTTGTTATCCTATAAAGAAAACTTGAAAGTCTAATCTCTTTCCAAACCATCACTTCGCTTCAAATTTTAGTTTTCCAGTCCCTGCAGGGAGTGCGTGTTTTTACTGTCGGGCATCATCTGCTCGCAGTACATGGTTGCTGGTTGCATTTATGACGTAAAAACGCACTAACGGGTAAAAGTGAAATGCTGTTAATAGTTAAGCAATTTTTTTGTTTACTAGAGCACAAGAACTGTATACAAATTATAGGACTTGATAGCACTTATTTATGTTGCAGCCATTTTATGATGATATGACTTTGTTCCGGTAATAGTTGACAGCTTGCGCATTAACGACGGGATCTCTTACCATCCTAAGAATTATATTAGTCCAACGATGCTGAAAGCCACCTTAGTAGTGTTCAATATGCTGGGTTCATGTAATTCATACAGTGCAAAAGGATCACGTCGTTAATGCGCAAGCTCTTGGTAATTACTAACCTTCCTTCACACATAATCACAAACTACTTACTTAAAGGCCTCTCTCATCAGGTCGTCTTTGTTCGTGATTTGGCGACACATCATGGTGAGGAATTCATCAAAATCTATTGTTCCATTGCCTATTTGCGTGTGAGATTAAAGAAAAAAAGGGTAGAATGCAAAGTTTAAGCACATACAAAAGCTGAATTGGATGTATTTCATTTGTGACACCATTTTGCCCCAAAATGTTTAATGTGCAGCGGTAGGTATCGGTACTAAAAGGATACTGAAAAGTTTCTCAATACAGTTTATATGGTTATTTCAAATCTTCGTGGTTATGACTAAAGTTTATTCACCTCTAATGAAATCTGAGCTTCAAAAGATTTCGACGCAAAGCGGACTTATAAGTTTGTCTTTCGATAGCAAATGGTGCTGCAAAGCAAATGCACCCGGTGAATTCATATGAACATACGTTACGTGTCATTAACGTTGATGTCGTTGAACATCATTAGTACCACTCCCATCACCACCACCACCACTGCCACTACCACCACAACCACTGCCACCACCACTATTAGAGTTATCTGAAATGGAGGGGGAAAAATTCAAATGGTATTTTCCGAAAAAGGGGGCATAGTTTGTGCCCATGTATCATAATTTAAACACTTTATCTTGCCTCGTGCGGCCTCAAAGAAATGTGTCAGCAAACGTAAATGCAATAAAAATGTCAACTATACATTGTAAGTTAAATATCATAAAGAATTTCCGTTTTAAAGGAAGCGTCTTCTTCATGCAGACCCAAGGACATTCCATTCACAATAGCACAGGCTTCACATTACTCATACATTTTACGAGCTTGCACTGGCAATACGCTTCGATAATTATTAATGGAAAACCCAGGACAAAAGACTTCTCTCGAAACCCGTTTCTCTTCGCAAATTCAAAAAAAAAAAACACCAAAATCTCTGCTTCGACAGTTTTAAGGAAATTCACCTTCCTGCATGTCCAGCCAGGACAAATTTTCTGGTATTTGTCATGGTCTGTGATCGGGGCTCCGAAGAGTGAATATCTGACTAATGAGCAGCGCTTATGGTTACAGATAAACAAGCATTGTGTTTGAAAGACAGTGTTGCGAAATAAATAAAAACTTGGACGTCGGTTGGCCTGGATTAGACTACTGTAGACTTGTGGAATGTCTCTCTTTAGTTTTCTTGAAAAAGTCAATTCAAATAACAAGCTTTGACATGAACGAGATTTTCTATTCGTCGTGATACCGTCAGCGAAAGATCGGCTAGTTACACCTGTGGCCGTATGCATTTAATATAACCCATACGTTAATTAACGTATTGCATTCACTGCAGTGGACACTACCGATGTTTCAGCAGTGGGTTAGCCAACACACGAATTATGCATTTTTATATGGCCACTGGTCTCGAAATTAATAGATAATGATTATGATGAAAGTGGTCGTAGCTGTAAGTTAGTGAAACCGGGGAAAGTTACATTGGTGGAAACAAAATGAATTTTTCACATATTTAGTTTTGCGTGCAAATCTACATCTCAATTTCCACTGTCCATTTTTGAAAACATGTTCATGTGAAAACTCGTACTGAAATCAGAAACCCATATTTATAATCGAGAAAAGATCCGGTTTTACACGAGTGTTGAAAGGCAGTTCTAAATCTTACTGTAAACATCCCACCGACTCTCTCTTCTATTTAGAGACTCTGCTAGAGGTAGAATTAAATGGGATTTGGAATTTATGAGGAGGAATTAGGATATGGCGGAGGGATTAGTAGAGGGATCTGTGGACACTGGTTTGTCCCAGGCTTGTATTTGTACGTGATAAACCGTCTTCTCCCATCATTTACTGAATTTACAATAGCTTCGGGTGTAGCTTGGCGTACTACCCCCTTAAGGAAAGATACATGGTAGACTTGTCTATGGTATGTGCACAAAAGCACAAAGGTGTCGTAAGCTTAACGTCCTGATGTCGCCAAATACACCAACTCCATTTTATCGCAAATTCTTGGGAACACAAAAGAATTGCGATTAAGCAGAGTAATGTCACAATTATCCAATAACTTTTGCATATAGAAATATTCTGTGTTTTCTGAAAAAAGGTGCAGTTAAGTGGAAGTTGGGCTTACGCCATTAGATGGAGTCAACTGTATCATGGTTTAACCATAGCAATAACAATAACAATAAGTTTATTAAGCTCTGGCAGCATTTAGTTGTAAATGAGCAATTATAACGATTGCTGAAAGAGTAACTGAAGTAGCGTGGTTGAACGATTAAGGCGTTGGACTCCAGGTCTAAAGGCCATGGGCTCGATTTCCGACCACGGTCATGTTGTAAGTGCCTTGGGAAAGCATTTCATTCACATTTTACTCAGTCCACCTGTCTGTAAAATGGGTAACTGGCCATAGACAGTGAAAGATACTGTCAGAATGCTAGTGATCAGCGCCTGTAAATGGTAGAGGCATTGTATGCTCCCCAGGGAGATGAGGAAGTCCTGGAATGATTTGGCCTACCGGGGTATTAATAGTATGAAGTCGCGTGCGGGGGCATTAGCCTGGGTACGAAACTTATAAACCGCATTATTATTATTATTATTATTATTATTATTATTATTATTATTATACACTCTTAACAATTACTTCATTCGCCTTGTCATCCAAAACCACTCTTTCATCATTCTGACACTCGCTCACACAGACAAGCTCACCGTCTTTGTCCACCTTCTTGATCATGTCTCTAAGCTCGGACTCCGTCGGTGCCTGTCCAAGTGACCTCATGACGGTACCGAGTTCGCTACAGGTGATGGTCCCGTCTCCATCCTTGTCAAACAGCTGGAAAGCCTCCCGAAATTCTGGCAACGGCGAGATGAACAACAAGGATATAATTTAAATAATATAATATCTATAAAGATAACATAGATAGATTATATATACATTATATAAAGATCATTCTGATGCAAAATCGTAAGGATGGAGTCTAGAGGGACGAAATTATATTGCTGGAAGACTAGACAACAACTTCTACTTATCAGAAATCCAACTTAAAGATATAATTAAAAAAACATAAAACAATTCAAGTTAATGTAGCGACGTATTGTCACGCACATTTCACTGTCCTACCTAGGTAATTTTTTTTTGAGGTTCTAAGTAACTGAGCGCGCTCAATCTTTTGCTCAAAGCAAAACAATGAGGTAGATGTGGTTTAGTTCGTGAAACTGGGATATAATAACAAATCAAACCTCTACATTGTTTTGAAAAGAGAATAAATGGAAGATCATGAGAGTAGAAACAACTCAAATCATCAAGAAAATGATTTAAGCAAAATGTGGAATAAGCGTGACGTTATAGGAAAGAGTCTGGTAGTGATGAATTTGTATCGCCGGACGACCAGATAAAAACTTCTTTTTATCAGAAGTTGACTGTATCAATTGTTGACAGATAGGATTGATTATGATTACACTTTAATTGAAATCACTTTGACTTTAGAAACTGAACAAAAGCTTTCAGTCTAGTCGAAATTGGATACATCGAGTGCTGAGTGATTCAAGGAAAAAAAAACAACAACAACTTACGACAACTTAAGTTTGATACTAATAGTACGTGGACAATTGTTAGATAATAGACGAGGTTGGAAGGGATTATTAAATGATGATCCAGCTGTACTTTTGTGCATTTTCAAAATACTTTCCCGTGTTGATCTTAATGAACGTGCTCAACCCACTAGACGGTGCTAAACGCGAGAACAGCTACAGTATGTATATCCCTTGGTGCATAACACATCAGCCTACAGAATGTGATTCATAATAACGTTGCATCTTTCTAATGATCACCTTCGGTACTGTGCACATTTAAATATTATATGTTCTATTCATCATGTGCGGTTGTAAATTTATGTGCTTAAGACACAGTGTACAGTATAAGACAACGCAAACGACATAGCGCACAGACTATATCCCCAAAGTTTTAACAGAACGACAGAACGTTAATTTCGCTATGATAGTCAACAGTCCATTTTCTTCTCAGGATATTTTACTGAAACCACGTTTTCGCTTCCAACATAGGGTGACCCGAATGGTGGCATCGTAATGATAAAAAAATCTTTGTACCATCTCAAGTTCCTCTATCGTAAGGGACCTTATAATAAGCTGTCGTATCAGACTACACGATTAACCTTTGGCTCCACGCTTGGTTGGAAATGGTAAATTACCATCTCCATAGCTTGTTCTTCAGGAAATAGACGAGACTAATAAAGAGACTAGGGTATTCGAGCAATTTCGCACATAAATGTTCTGAGTGTTGCTCTGAAAACTTGGCGAAAGGCTGCTGTGTTGTTGTTGTTGTTGTTGTTGTTATTATTGTTGTTGTTTTTGTTGTTGTTGTTGTT
>JAWQUT010000032.1:2972025-3000319 GCA_033807755.1 Ellobium chinense
CCTCCAACCTTCTCCTTCTACCTTGGTCATGGAATAAAGTAGATTAAGCGAGAAGTTCATCTAGGCGTAATGCCCAGGATAACGTCATTATCCGGATGGACAACTGCATGCTCCCAGTCCACGCAGAAATCGAGGTTCCGGGTTTGATTAACTTTCTGGAAGTTGAAGTGATGCAAAAAGTAGGTCAAGGCCAACCTCATCTCCACCCAGGCTAAGTGCTGACCAATGCAGATTCTGGAGCCGGCACCAAAGGGAATCCACGTATGAGAGCGATGGGAAGTCTGGGAGTCCACTTGCAGGAAGCGGAAGGGTTTGAAGTCTTTGCCGTGATCCCAGATTTGAGGTGATCTGTGTATTCCCCAAGTGAAGATTCGGAGATCGGACTGGATGATAAATGGAAATGGGAAGATTTAAAAAAGATACAAAGAGGCATCAGGACCTCAACCCCAACGTTCTCGAAAAATGGACATCCCATGAAAATGAATTGACATGAGTCTCTCATATTCTATTGTAAGCAGTTGGAAAGTGTATCAGGTTCACGGGAGAACACTAGACGTACAAGTGGAAATTTGGGAACGATATTCATGCAGTAGGAATATAAGATGAAAATTGGCATGAAGGCAGCGTCCTTGTGGTGTAATGGTAGCAAGCTCAACCTGCAAGATGACTGCCGTGGGTTCGAATCCCTGTAGGGACAGGAAGTTTTCTAGCGCTAGAGGTCTTTCGGATTTTCTTCTGAAAGTTCATCTCTCACGGTAATTATGTAAAATATTTAGTGGCATACTTTCCAGATAACATCAATTCGTGCTCATTGTATGCCTTACCACCTGGTTACAGTATACCAAAATTTGCTCACAAACTTCGTCTTCAATCCAAAATTATGAGCCCTAGAATTCGAGGTCTTGAGGTCTTATTGTAGGTAGTCTGTAGTAAGCTCCGAAAAGGGAAATTTTTTAACGTAATTTCTTTAATTCGTGGTCATGATTTGTTTCAGGTCTTCCTTAGCGAATGCCTAACTTAACGTCAGAGCCATCACACTGTAACTGGCCACTGTGGACTGTTGGCAGGAGACATACTTTGTAGCATTTGTATAAAAAATCTTGAGAGTGAGAACTCAAGAGTTCTATGCTGTGGAGTCACCTTCCCCTGCCTTTATGACAAATTTAACCAAACAGCAATAAAGCGTAGATCTAAAGATTTCTTTTGCTGGTATTGATTTCAGAGAAAAAGAAATATGGACAGCCTCAGACAAATATGGAAAAGAATAGGTCTAAACAAGACTGAACAGTCGGGTGAAACATGGAATTCTGCACACCGGATATGGCCCCAGAGAAAATCGCTATTGAAGCGTTATGCCCACTTTATGTCCCTTTTATGGTAGAAGAAGATTTCATGGAGATTTCAAAAAAAGTTTTCAAAGAAACCTCAACTTTACTCTGACTTTAGGAATACTGCTCTGATGATTCAGTTGCACATTACACATGTCTCTCTTAAAAGTTCAAACTTTAGACAAACTGTTACCTCCCGAAAAAACAACAACAACAACAACGGATTTCGTCATATTCCTAGCATACGGAAGAAAATATATGCGACTTGAAGACACATTATCATGACTGCAGTGCTACACAAAAACAAAAACAAAAATATGGATGAGGTCTTAACTAACGGTATTTTCCCTTGCACCACTCCTTTGTCGATTCCTTGGAAAGTACAGAACTTACATTTGCAGGTAAAGTGACACGCTCGACATCAAGGGCCTCGTGTGTTTGCCTGCTGATGTAAGGCGCAATGGCGTAGGTTCGGAGTAGCTCTTTAATGGCAGACTCTAGCTTCGGGGGTGTGCAAGAACTATCTTTCGTCACCTTTGCAATAAACTCGTCCGCTTCTTGCTGCAGCTGGCCCTGAAACGGCAACAATCAGTAAATGAAGAGTGGTCAACGAACTGAGCTGAAAGCGAATATGGGCGTATATAGACTAGTTATTTTGGAATTGTTGACGCCATTAACTTTCCTCTCTCTAAAAACTAAGTAAGTAAAGCCTTATTTGAAGTTTATTTTCTGCACCCGGGATGTGCAAGCCATGTTGGCTGTTTCTTTCCACAATATTACAATAATGTACGTTCTTATATTTACACGGAACAAAATTTTGCTGACAAATTTTGACCAATCTTTCACGTTACTTGTACATTTCTAAAACAAGTATCTTTAAGCCATGAACTCTGCTTTGTGTCTGGCCAGCCAGTAACTTGTCAGCCACTCTGTTAACCTTCCGTTTATCTTCCTGTATATCTCTCCTAGCTTCCTATAGGGCTGTGTGGTTTCACATTACGTTTTTAGACGGATTTGAATACACGGGTCTTGTAAAGTCCTTAACACACATTGCCAGCTTGTCACACCCACACAGAATGCACATCGTTACTCCTTCCTACCCAAGTGATCAAACACTTGTAAGCTTGGGACACAATTCGTCAGCGTGTCGTGCACTCACTCACCTTCACCGGTGGCGGATCCAGAGGCTTGGGGATGGGGGTGGATGTTAAACACTCTCTCTGTAAACAGTGCTGTAAATACCGCTTTTATCTTTCACCCGTCACTAGTCGGTAGTTCTGAGAAGCTTTTAATTCCAGAGCTCATTTTTCGTGAATATCTCTGACATATTATATGAATATTTTGAAGTTGAGATTGGGGTGGGAGGGGAGAGGAGAAGTAATTAAGGTTCTTGTATGTTATGAAATGTAAAATTTCATTATTGTTTATCTGACACTCGGGAAGGGGTATGGGTATCCTTTATAGTGAATATAATTGGTATCAACCACGGGAAAAAGGGTGTGAGCCCGCGTAATATTACCACCAAATGCTTGTCGTGTACAAAGTAAAATTACTAAGAATTTAAAAGAAGACATAGGAATGTTTTCAAAATTAAATACATAGACATCTATTTAATTTAACATTTAAAACGAGCACAGCTGTCAAAAGCCACGTCTGATCCTCTCTTTGATCTCCATAAAAATCAGATATGTTCATCGTTTTCGATATTTTATTTAATTGACTTTTGCATCGTTAAAGATACTTCCGGTTTATGTTAAGTTTCATAACTCCTGTGTCGAAGTGCGTAAATTACATGTTACTGATACTAAAAACCACACGGGACAGTCCAACATGACTAGGTCAGTATTGCGCGGACCCTCCCCTCAACTCCCTTGGATTTTTCCGGGATCCGCCTCTGTTCATCCTCTCTCTCTCTCACTCTCTCTAACATCTCTTTGCCAATGTCCTGTCTTCCATTCCCTCTATTTCCCACACACAAACATAAAGCAGTGTAGACGAATCAGTTGTCACATACCTGTAAACCTGGAGAATGCGCTATCAGACACATCAGGACAGGTATACTGGAGGCTGTAGTCTCCGAGCCCGCCATGAGAAACAGTTTGAGATTACCCACCGCCTGTAACAAAGTCCAGCAACCTAATGGGTATCTTAGGTCACTAGCAAACCACTGGTTTTGCTGCTAATCTACACTGCTCATTGCGTTATTCCACATTAACCCCTTCACTGCCTTTGCCCGAGAAATTCATGCCCCACAGAGCTCATCATTTTATAAGGTTATGAAATTATTACACGTTTTAATGACACGGCGTTGTCTCTTCCCCAAGAAAAAAATAAGTTTATGATGATATGGAATTCTTCTGATTTTTGTGCTTTGATTTCAAAAGATTATGTTTGAGCTCTAACAGTTAAAGCTTTAAGATGAGGTGAAATCTCTGGAATATAATTCCTTAAATGCTATAACGCTCGTTCCACTGATTTCTCAGAAAAAAAAATAAAGCCTATTGATTTGAAATTTGTTATCGGAGACCTCATGTGTGTGTTAATGAAAATGTATCTACTAGATCTATGGAAAAGTTCTGATAATTACTTCATCTGAAAATATCTTTCATAATGTAAACCCTGTCCCTAATTTTCTTCACAAACTCTAGCTAGGCACTGTTAATTCTTCACAGAAAGCCACTTTGTCATCAAATACAAATGATTGTTCGTTCTCATATTGACTACAGAACAAAGCAGCGTGCCATATATAACATGAAAATGAATATGAGAATATGAAAGAACACTCTATGTGTTATCACTAGCAATAGGATAATGAAGGTTTACTTCTAAATCTACATCATTTGCCGTTTTTTTAACTTAAAAATATAAATAAAATATTTTTCAGATTTTGCTTTCCTTTTCGCTCTTAAACTATAATGTATATGAAGAAGGAAGGTTTTGATGAAAATAAATGTAAAAAATAACACAGGTGTTTCACCTACCCTTTAAAAAACACCGTGCCTCACATAGTAATATGACGTAATATCATTAATCTAACTCATGTTCATTTAATCATGTCTTCATACAGCACGCAAATTCTTATACAGTCGGTTCATTCGTGTGTCTGGAGTACAAAACATGTCACAAAGTGCATGAAATTAATGTATTCTTCTTCTAAAATTCAGATTTAGATTCAGATTCAAATTCACCCTCAGATTATAATCTTTATTTTCAATAGTAGAAATCGCTACAAAATATGGAGATGGCTATCATATTACTGTGCTGCAGTATTTTGTCTGCAATCATCCTAGTGTAATTTTCTTGACAACTCGGATTACAACTTTAGAATCTTGTATTCTCCCGATTCACCGATATCCCGAGGGGTCTTGAAATGTCCTCTGAATCAACGAGGCATCTGATTTCAGTCTGATATAGATCTAGTGTAATATGCTAATTTAAAAAATGCAGAGCTGCGATTAGGAATGGCAATAGGCTCTTAAGATTGACGCATGAAAAGTGTCATGATAATAATCATCATGAAAGATGCGCCACCAAAAAGTGTCAACAACTGTCCCCCCCTTCACTTCCCAGGTGAGGCAGTTATGACTTTGCAGAGTAGGATGCACTTTTAATTGGTTAGCTTGGCTGCCGTATGAAGCCAATGCGGCTACAGCAACGTTATCGTTGTGGGCTTCAGTAGCCATTACAAGAGAATAGGATACTTTTATTGTTTATTAGGTCATAGGCCAAACACAACTTTACGCTTCATTAACACAAAATGCAACAACATAAGAAAGGGAAAAAAAAATGCAACCATTACATGAAAACCCATCATCAAGCCATAATCCCACCATGTACAGCAAATCTTTCAGTCATAACATACTCAATGCATTCCAGACAATAACCTCCTCTCCCCCCCCCCCCCCTTCCCAGCAATATCATTCACTACACAGTCTATTACCTAATACACCTCCCATAATGGCATCTAAAATGAATTGTCAATTAATTTTACCAAGGTTTCATAGTAACCTCGAGAATTTCCAGAACGTCAGAATCAACGTCAACACACAAGACTATCACAACTCAGATCTCAATGTGTCACTCTATACTTTTCACCTAATACCACAATCTGTCTGTCTAACAACTTTGTCTGTTCCTCCCCCTCTCTCTCTTCATCACAAGTAGTATANCTTACAAAAAAATCTACAGCTCATTACCTGTTCGAATCCTCCTTCCTCGTGTAAAAGTTGCGCGAAAGACTTTGTCTCTGCTTCACTGTTGTTCAGGGTACGTGTCAAGATGCCTCTGGCTTCTTTATCTAGAGTATCACTGGCTCTCTTGAATTCTACGGGAGAAAGAAAAACAAACAGTATCGAAAATGTTGGTTGATTATATCACTGGACATGAGAACTGGTAGTAATGAGTTCAGTCTCTCCATAAATGGTCTTGAAATTGTCTTGAAATTCACACTTTGTGTTCTTTTCTATATCTGCATTCCAATGAACCCGGCTATGGGCAGTTAGATATCGATACCAGAATACAGCGCAGCTCAGCGCACTTATCAAAATGTTTAAAAAGTGAAAGGATCTTTGCACAGTCCCACTCGAGCATGGTATCATGTTAATGAACGACACTGCCTGGCCTCTGGATGTCTGATGTATATGTCAAGTTTTGCAAGCCTGGCCGCAAATTAGCTTGCATTCATTCATGATTTTGTGAAGTAAATTTTAAGTTTGGGGTATAGATTTCAACTTGAATATGGCCTATGGGGTACGGAACCCTTGGCTGATTGCGCTACCAATTCGTAGCTCATAAACGACATAAAAGATCTATTATTATTTTTGAATTGCATTTTTAATAAGCTCATTGAATGCTACAGACGCTTAAAGAAGATTTAAAGGTGGTAGAGCATCTTTAAATGACCGTAGGGAATATAATTTATGGTTTCAAGGACTCAAATTAAATAACCTTTCGGAAACTACCAACAGTACCACGCTGTTATTTTCCTACTATTTTACCCACGAACCACGCAATGCATGATTGCCTATATTACCTTCTTCAGCAACTCGATCAGCAAAACTAGAATAACAAATTATGAGAGCGTCTCTTTTCATCATCAATCGTCCTATTATCATTTTCATAATTATCGTAAATCATCATTATCATCATCATCAACATCATCATCATCATCATCATTTAAGAGTAGAAAAATTAAAAGCTCAACCTTAAATCAGGCAATTTATTAAAAATCTAGTAAAGAATTAAGATCGAAAATGACATCTAAACGTTTCGGCTCTAAGGCCTTTATCAATAGAAATGAAACGAGAGTTATAACTTTCACAGTAAAAGCAACCACATTAAGAAGAAAAAGAAAAGACAAGCATAATCATCATCATCATCTGAAATTAAGATTAAAAGCATAAAAAAAAGAAAAAAGCTCTGTCCATACTAGCAAAGTTAAGAATTAAGAAATTTAATCTTTAAAAAAAAACACTGGTCACAATGAATTTAAAATATGAACACGAATTATCGGATTTAAAGTGGTCCTTCATCGGGTAAACATAATATACTGAAGTAAATGCGCAAGAAGAGACTTAGGATAAAGATTAAATATCATCATCATCATCATCATCATCATCATCACCATCATCATCAATAAGCAGAACTTCAAGCTCCGTACCTGGGCTCCCTGGTTTGACCACCCCGAGAGCATAAGATCGATGAAGGATGGTCATCATAGCCTCTAAGAGAGTATCCTGCTTCCCTTCAACAGCCCCGAGATCAAGACCCAGCAGGACTCTCCCAACGATGTCTAGAGCCATCTACATAAGGAAACCAATTTTGGTAAGTGCCAATCATCACAATCATGAGGACAGGAAGCTGCTTTGGTTTGTTTCACGAAAAAAAAAATTGGCATTTTTTCGTAATAACTTTAGTATTTATCAGCGATTTTAACGAAAATTTTATATGTCGCAGTTTAGCAAGATTTTTTTTTTTTTGCCACGTCGGTCAGTACAGTTTCAACCGTTTGTTTTTTTTTTTCTCTTTGTCTCTGTTACGAATATTAACATGTGTACATAGCGTTTACAGTTTTACAGTAAAGAGATGCGGCGATGTCATTTCTAAGTGATATATGTCATATCTCGCTTTGCTGTAAAACTTCTGTCATTTCAGTCATAACGACTGGAGCTTAGATACGCATTCTGTAGCGTCTAAATGACCTACTTACAAACATCGGACAGAACCCAATTTTTAAATTCTACTAAGACTACTCAGTGTCACCTCACATGCAAAATCTTTTTAAAAACCGGCAAGAAATCATTTAAATAATGCCAAAAAACTGGTGTTTTTTTTTCCGTGAAACGAACTATAGCAGACAGAGCTTTGAAATAAGTTGTTAAGGGGTCGATTGCTGTCACTTTGTCGCTTAGTGCCGTTAATAAGGTGGCGAAATTTTTGATTTTCTGGTGCATTATTTTCATACTGGCAGTTGCATGGTCTTAGACGGCTGAATAAAAAAAAAAAGTGATAATTTGATGACTTCGACTCTCATCTTCATGTTTCATCGTTTGTTGTAGTTTTATCATTGTAAAGGTTGAGTCTTGTCTGTCTCTTTGGTGTTGCTTGCTTCGTGAGGAAGTTATTTACGTATATGAAAAAGGAAAAAAATGGACTTTCATACTATACCTCCTGGAAAATTGATATCCAATGCCATACACACATCTCATACATATTACACACATATGTAATGATATACATCCACCATTCCAATACACAATATTGCAAAATATGAAATCCATAACAGATTCATTGGCATTCGCCGTGGTGCAACGCCGGGATCTCACCGGCTCTAAAGTCATGAACTTGTCGACATATGAGTGGAGTCAAGATCTATCGGAAGTTAATTAGTGTCCTTCTCAAAGACACACCAACTTAGGTCGCTTGATGCAGAGCCGAACCCACAACCCTCAGACTTGACAGTCTTCAGAGTTTTGAGAACTATTTAGATAAAACTGTAGCCGGGGTGGCAGCGGTGAATTTAGTTAGGACATGGAAACCATTCTTACCCTCAAGGTAATCTCACTGAGGTTAACAACTTTCATAGCTCGCATCTTTTCCACGGTCTTTTTTATGACTTCCACCATAACTGCTCCATTCCGTTCCATGTTTGTCTTCCGGAAGATGGCAGCTATGACATGCCTGGCTTCTGGTGACCTGTGTTACGGATAAAGTATGCTGGTGTAATGCAGGAGCTAACATTCCGATAACAATGTGATTATCATATCAGATTAACATTTATATTCGATATTCACTTGTATAAATCGACCTATGCTGAGGTAGTCTACTTCAATGTATTTTGCAATGAAACTTATCAGCACTACGCTCCCGCTGTAAAATATCGCTTTTTTGATGAACTTTTGCAGAACTGGCAGCATTTTGCATCAGCTGTGTAACTATTAAAGTATAAGTAAATATAAATGCCATAAGCACGCAGATATACATGATTTCACGACAGAGGAGAGGAGTAAGGGGACAAAAATGATGAAAAATTTGATTGTGCATAGACCAGATAGACACTATGTTCTAACATCCCCATAAATGCCTGTATGTTTCTTTATTCTTTATTGTCAAGCTTCAAGCTAAACATCGAAAATACAAACATTGACAATAATCACCCGCTACAATATGGGACTATGAGTTGGGGAAGCATTGCCGCAGGAACTCTACTGATCCCTGTACCCTGTATACTTCACATGAAACGTTGCATCCGTAGTTAGAGGTAATCCCAGATGCGTGACTTTATTATTGTCCATATGAATGTTTATATTCTTCATATCATCTCATGTTTAAGAGATTTTGTGCAAAGCCCAGCGAGTAGCAGCCAGTTACCTGTTAGTGGCTCCGAGAAAGCTGTAATGCAGTGGAGAATTGGACAGATAGTCATGAGCTCCTTTATCCAGCTTGTTGATGACTTTCATACACACCTTGGGATCGAGGACGTAGATCTTGCCCTCGTACCGGAAGAGGCCAAATCTGAAGTAAACGTCCGTGAGAAACTCTAAGATCTCCAGTCGCTTGTTGGAGAAAAGATACTTGAGAAGCGTCTCTGGGGAGGTAGGGATGAAGCGCTCTGTATAGAAAATCTGGAAAGAGATCGTTTCAAATTCATGCAACTGAGTCAAATAGCAGAAACAGACAGGCAAAGAATAATGTCAGCATTCTAAGACAAGGTCTTGTCTTCTGAATTAACGACTGTAGAAGTGTACAGTCTTATTGTTTGGATTAAAGGAAACCACAGCATCCAAAACAACAACAACAACAACAACAACAACAACAACAACAACAACAACAACAACAACAGCAACAACAACAACAGCATCAGCAACAGCAGCAGCAGCAACAACAACAATAGCAACAACAACAACAACAACAACCAGCAGCAACAACAACAGCAGCAACAACAACAACAGCAACAACAACAACAACAAAAACAACAATAACAACAACAACAACAACATCATCAACAACTACTACAACAACAACAACAACAACTACAACAATAACAACACCAACAGGAACATGAACAACTAAAGACGCACTACTTAAAATAATTGATTATGACCACAGCTAACCATGCAAGATTCCTCCGACGCAGCAGGAAGTCATTAATGTAACAGTTTTGATGGCAGAAGGGTATTCTTATGCAACATGGTAAACTAGTATTCTTGCTCGTAACTCTATGACAGCTTTTACTTTCATTTAGCAACTGATTCCATCTTAATTTCTTGATTTTTTTTCTTACGCATAGAGTAATGATGTTGCAAACACATGATCCACAGCACACTGAAATTGCACATATTAATATCATACAGCGCAAATAAACCTTACCCTCATCAGAGCATACCACGTCTTCAGCAATGGAGCTATTACGAAGAATGCTGTAAACTTTAAGACAGACATATTTCATTAGTTGTCTCTGCTGGATAAAACCTGCGAATAATCTCAATAGTGACTTCGTATTACAGCGCTGACTAATATTTTATACAATACAGATAACAAACGTGTGAAGTCATAACTTTCAGTTAATGAAGTTTAAAATGGAAATTTCTCATCACACACTGAATCTCCCTCCGATATAAGACGGTGTAAGTAGCGACACTTTTACGCGGATGACACCCTTAGGCGAGAATCATACGGGAGCTGTGCGTTTCACGGTGTACGTTTCATCACTGTGTCAAGCCTCAAAAAGTGATCGTAGTACAACGGTGTTAAGGGGCATTTACACGTGGGGATTGGTCGCATGCGAGACAACTCGTGACTTCTCTTACGCAATTTCTTCCCAACTTATTTCCTTTGACACGTGGCGATCTCATTGATACAAATCCCGTGACGCAAGGCCAATCTGCCACTTGTACGGATTTTTGCTACGGTGGGGTAGGTGGCCAATGAGGTATTTTCAGACGGGTCAGTTACACCACGTGATCTAGGGATTGCTAGGATATTTTGGTAAGTGACGAGTAATCATACATAAGCAGAGCATGTAAACAAACCAACGTGTGAGCAAGATTTCCTAGGTCACGTGATGGAGCTGAAAATATCTAATTGACAACCCATTTTCAAACCAAAATTGAACACAAAATTCGCCGCTAGTCTAGTAAGTTACTGGAAAAATCGTGAAAAAACGGTGAATTGGATGCAAAAGCAGATTTCCTTCATTTCAGCAGTGAAATGACGGTGGTTTTTCTCTTAATAATGCTTCTACATTAGAGAAATGTGTTGAAACATCACTGTGTGTAGCCTGGGCACATGCACAGTGCCAGTGCAAAACAATGTGTGTCATTTTAAGAATCGCCATTTTTTTAATCTTTTGAATAAAGCATTAAATCGAGGTTTGTACGCGTGGACTTTGTTAATTTTGATACGCTGATTACGAAAATGTCATCAGTTTTAAGCTAGGATGAGTATTTAACTATTTATTTGCATTTAAAAATCACCCTACTCACGAAAACATCAAAGGAAGCCGCCACGTGATTTAGTGGCTACCGATCGCACGCCTAAAAATCAAGCAGCGCTTATTTCTAGGGACATGTGATTTTTCGTATTGAGTTTATGCGATTTTGCGTTTACACGTGGCAATTTCTCGCCATGATCCTTGCTCGGGACGGATCACGAGGATAAACTGCTACGTGTAAATGGGCCTTTACGTGAGGCGACTCCATGGTAAACAATAAGTTCTTCATCATTTAAAGTGCGACTAAAGTACTTTTATGGGTAGTGCACAGAATCCTGTGAAATTACTATTTTAACATGCATCAGTGATTCAAACTTCCTACTGACCTTCTCAAACCCATCAAATCTAACGCGTTTCGAAGAAATCACAAAGNACATGAACAACTAAAGACGCACTACTTAAAATAATTGATTATGACCACAGCTAACCATGCAAGATTCCTCCGACGCAGCAGGAAGTCATTAATGTAACAGTTTTGATGGCAGAAGGGTATTCTTATGCAACATGGTAAACTAGTATTCCTGCTCGTAACTCTATGACAGCTTTTACTTTCATTTAGCAACTGATTCCAACTTAATTTCTTGATTTTTTTTCTTACGCATAGAGTAATGATGTTGCAAACACATGATCCACAGCACACTGAAATTGCACATATTAATATCATACAGCGCAAATAAACCTTACCCTCATCAGAGCATACCACGTCTTCAGCAATGGAGCTATTACGAAGAATGCTGTAAACTTTAAGACAGACATATTTCATTAGTTGTCTCTGCTGGATAAAACCTGCGAATAATCTCAATAGTGACTTCGTATTACAGCGCTGACTAATATTTTATACAATACAGATAACAAACGTGTGAAGTCATAACTTTCAGTTAATGAAGTTTAAAATGGAAATTTCTCATCACACACTGAATCTCCCTCCGAGATAAGACGGTGTAAGTAGCGACACTTTTACGCGGATGACACCCTTAGGCGAGAATCATACGGGAGCTGTGCGTTTCACGGTGTACGTTTCATCACTGTTTCAAGCCTCAAAAAGTGATCTTAGTACAACGGTGTTAAGGGGCATTTACACGTGGGGATTGGTCGCATGCGAGACAACTCGTGACTTCTCTTACGCAATTTCTTTCCAACTTATTTCCTTTTACAAGTGGCGATCTCATTGATACAAATCCCGTGACGCAACGCCAGTCTGCCACTTGTACGGATTTTTGCTACGGTGGGGTAGGTGGCAACCCATTTTCAAACCAAAATTGAACACAAAATTCGCCGCTAGTAAGTTATTGGAAAAATCGTGAAAAAACGGTGAATTGGATGCAAAAGCAGATTTCCTTCATTTCAGCAGTGTAAATGACGGTGGTTTTTCTCTTAATAATGCTTCTACATTAGAGAAATGTGTTGAAACATCACTGTGTGTAGCCTGGGCACATGCACAGTGCCAGTGCAAAACAATGTGTGTCATTTTAAGAATCGCCATTTTTTTAATCTTTTGAATAAAGCATTAAATCGAGGTTTGTACGCGTGGACTTTGTTAATTTTGATACGCTGATTACGAAAATGTCATCAGTTTTAAGCTAGGATGAGTATTTAACTATTTATTTGCAATTAAAAATCACCCTACTCACGAAAACATCAAAGGAAGCCGCCACGTGATTAAGTGGCTACCGATCGCACTTCTAAAAATCAAGCAGCGCTTGATTTCTAGGGACATGCGATTTTTCGTATTGAGTTTTTGCGATTTTGCGTTTACACGTGGCAATTTCTCGCCATGATCCTTGCTCGGGACGGATCACGAGGATAAACTGCTACGTGTAAATGGGCCTTTACGTGAGGCGACTCCATGGTAAACAATAAGTTCTTCATCATTTAAAGTGCGACTAAAGTACTTTTATGGGTAGTGCACAGAATCCTGTGAAATTACTATTTTAACATGCATCAGTGATTCAAACTTCCTACTGACCTTCTCAAACCCATCAAATCTAACGAGTTTCGAAGAAATCACAAAGCATAACACATGCCCATGCCCTACTGTGTTAGCGTTACCGCTGCTCGCCTCGCCAGAAATACGTGACGTCACCAATACTGTGTACACGCCTGAAGGCTATTACGCGTCGGGCTCAAGGCTATTACGCGTAGCGCTGCACTCAGTAGGGCTCGCTCCAACGTGGAAACAATGGGTTATTGTTGTGCGCTAAACTGTGACAGAATGCTTGCTTACCATTCCTGAACTTATGGTCCAATAGTCTTCTCCTCAATTATATCCTCGTCATCTGTTTTTCGGCCCAGGGGCTCGAACTGATACGGCTCAAACGTATTTGCCATTGTTCTCGATCGAAAACACCGCCACTTCCGCGCTGACGTGACGTTTCCGGTACGGTTTTTTTCTTACAATTTCAGAATAGGTTAAAAGTTGTAAAATTAATTTCGAAATATTATTTTTTAGCAAAAATGATGACTTTTGATCTAAAACTTGATATTGAAAATACAGTATAAAAAACTGTCGGAAATCACATTTTTCTAGCACTTTAGTCGCACTTTAAATAAGCCATGATTGCAAAAATTGAGGCATGGAGAATCTAAAAATCAGTTGCGCGTTGGAGCAGCGAAGGATGATTTTTGAATGAATAGATCTACCAATAGTAGGAATAGTCTTTATTTTTTATTGTCTTTTTTTTATTCCTTTTGTTGTTGTTGTTGTTGCTGTTGTTGTCGTTGTCGTTGTTGTTGTTGTTCTGTTTTAAAAATTCACTAAGTTTTCTCAAATCTTTTTGAATTCGCATATCTGCAAGATGTCAAGCGCGCTAACAGGATTTTGATACGCTGATTTAAAAAATGGCATTAAAAATGCTCTAGGATGCAAATTTATGGATGTTAAAATTTTGGAATTTGGACTCCGCCTGTTGCTTTTTTTTGACTGGATGCAGTGACGCCGTTCTGTCTTGCACGAGGACAGGCCGGGATGGGTTTTAGCGGCGACAATATAAAGCATGTCCTATCATCAACGCGTACGCGTCCGTGCGTTGGGAATCGTGCGGAGACAGTATCACCATGATAACTTTCGCATCATCTCTAATTTACTGAAACAAATTAACTGCTGCTTTATTCAAGGTACGACAGTAAACCGTGTAAAACGCGCCTCAAGGTCCCTCAACTATAACTGAGCCCTTATCAGTGCTTGTGTTCTGCTACACAAAATTATTGAGCAACGTCTTGGGTCAACAACCAAGGGATGCCAAACTTCGTGTCCGGACAGGGTCAAGTGCGGGGCATGGTCAGGGCAAATATTCTTGCTAAACACGATAAAACTTCCGCTCAACGGGCACGCTCAACTCCTAGTAATGACCCTATTTGGCAGCGTGGCTTCCCTTTGGTCATGCAGTCTGTGTACACAGAATAGATAACAACCAGCCGGTGGCTAATGCCCTGAATCAAACTTTTGGGATGTTCAGTTGTGGTTCTGAACAGGTTTTCCATGCTGGAAGTAGTAAATGTTACCTGATTGTCAATAATTTATAATTTGTGCATGATACAGAATTTATATTTCGTACAAAGAGCGTATCCTGAGGACAGGCACTACGTTGTGTTTGTTTTTCCCGAAGTTGTGTATAACTGACATACCATTTCAACACAGCAATTCGTATCATTACACAGATTTCTCCGAAAGGCTACTTATCACACATTCTGAAGCGGACCGCTGCATTGGAATCATAATTTCACTATGGGAGATAGTAGTGTCAGTTCTGCAGTTGACCACTATGATGGTATTTTCAAGTTTGTACACACCGGAGACGCCAAGGCCCCTTACCTCCAAGCCCGTAAGCTTTTGGCTTCTGGAAGATGGAAGGAAGCAGAACAGAAATTGTTTGAGGCGAAAGAAAAATGTGGAAGCCTGGAGGATAGACAAACAGTGGAACTTGTCATAGCAGAGCTACACAGGTATAAGGACTTTGAGATACCGGTCAGTACATCCAGACCAAAGCAAGTGGACTGGGAGAAAGTCAAGGCGAGAGATGTGGAGAAATTTGTAGAGAAACACGATGTTCTCCCTCAAGGTGTTTTTGTCTTGAATCTTGCCTCATCTTCTAGCCGAGGATGTGTCCAAGTGTTAGGTAGAAAGACGTTGTCTAATCTCTGGATCCAGGACAAAATACCGGAGATATTCTGTAGCCAGATCAGGGCAGACATGCTGCTGGGTTTGCTGGTTGACTGGAGGGTTACTGACTCTAAGAATGTCTTGTTCTACCACTCTCTCACTCCATCGGAGAAGGTTGCGGTATATCACCAGGTTGTTTCTTCAACTGGCTGCGATGCAGAACTGGTGTTTCCTTTCCCACTTCTCAAAACGTTAACTCGGAAGGAGTTCACATCACCTGCAGAGGGCTGGGACGTGGATCCTAACTTTGATCACACATTGAGTCATGGGGAGGAACATATTCGCGATTTCACTATAACAACCTTAAAAAGGCTTCACTTTACGTCACACCGTCTTTACGACCCAGCTTGCTCAACGGGCGTGTTCCTCTCTACCCTGAAGAAGGCGTTTCCAGACTGCATCACCATTGGTCAGGACCTGAGCCAGAAAATGTGTGACGTAGCCAGAGCAAGGGTGGATGAAGTGCATTGTGGAAATGCAATAGTGCCTAAAATCCCACCTGCTACTGCTGACGTGGTCTTCATCAGATTTCTGAATTCTGAGGTCGTGACCTCGGCTGATGCTGAACAACTCTTGGCTGCTTTGCTACCTACAGTAGCTGTAGGGGGCGTGATGATCACATTTGGCCACACCCCTGTTCTGCTCTCATCGACACATTTTAAGATGATCGAGGGGTTTGAGCTGTTAAGCTGTGTGGGCGTGGCCAACGATGCCTCTAGCATTTTCCAGTACTATATCATAAGGAGAGTCAAAGAAAACTTCAAGTGTTTGTTTTAGAATGTTTACCACTGCAGTATTATCCAAAGACACTTTTCATAACTTGTAACTTTTTGCTGATGCGATGCATATTTATAAGGGGATGAAAGTACATTCACTTGCAAAGTCATGCGTTTATTGAAAGTATTGAAAGATACGCCAGTGTCCCATCAAACATTACATAGAAATTGTTCATTTCTTGAATTAAATGCGTCAAAATTATACGAGAGCTTCAAAATTCTGTTGAGCTACATAGACTATCCCATGAAGTATGCGATGGAAAAAGAGCACCCAGTAACAGAAGTTGGGAGTTAGCGGGCACAGACAGATGCTCACACAGACTAGGATAAAAAGGAAAGTGATTAAAAAGACACATGTGGTCTTAGTGTATACTTGAGGCACTAAAGTTTTTGTAATTGTTATTTGTTATTGTTATTGTTATTGTTATTGTTATTGTTCACAAAGTTGTGTGAGCATCTGTTTGTGTCCGCTCAATCCCCACTTCTGTTATCTACCATATGCTTATGGGAATGCATATAATTAATGAACGTACTTTAGGCCCACAACACAAAAGATATATCATTCTGAGCACACTTTGTTTAATTTCTGACATTGTTCAGCTGATTATTAGAACTCCAATTTATTTCTTGTCATCTTATATTTTTAAATTTTTGTCTTTATAAGAAAAGCTGTCTTTGTAATAGAAAACCGGTGGTTTTCCTTGAAATGTTTCCATTCACATAGTCAGTCTATTCCACACCACTGCTACCTCGTTGCTATTGCTGCCTTTACAAATGTTTATCTGCCAGTCTTGTATACTCACAGACCTGTATACTGTATTTATTTCCTGTTAAGAGGTGGTGGTTCCATATTAAAGTATCACTGTCATAATGATGTTGTCTCTGTTTTTCAGAATTTATGTTTTTATGACAGTTCTTGTAAATTCTTGATCATGTTCTTGTTGTTGCAGCTGTTGCTGAATATGTCAAGCTTAATGACCGTTAGTGTCACTGAGATGCATCTGGCGTATTTTGGTCCTTGCAGTCGTCTCTTCTATTGTTGTTGTGAGAGTGGTTGTTGTGGTATCAATGCATGACAGTTACCCGTTTAAAAGCTGCTGCTGCTTTTGCATCGATGAAAAATAGTAGTAATGATGATAGTAGTGACGTTTTTAATACCAAGACAATGCCTCCTCATGCGAGAATAACTATATTTTCACGTTTGGATGATTTATACGTATTATGGCTGAGGTAAGCATGTGCATAAAGCATATTCTAGCATTATAATGATATTGACCATTACAAAGGAGAAACAGTAAATTGTGAATTTCACATTTGGTCCGTAACATACAGTATGATCCTAACATCAAGAAATGCCTTAAACGCATGCTTGCCTTTGTCATCACGGTTCGTAAGATGTCCAAATTTGAAAATAACAACTCTATTGTTACCTTTAATAGGTCAGATTGCAATAACGTTCTCACCTGTATGTGGAGAATATTATTGTCACTGAATTTTACAGGGGCTTATCGCTAGCATTCAGAGAGGTCTTTTACTAATATTTGGGCAATATCTTTCACTGCCTATAGTTAGGTATCCATTTTACAGACGGCTAGACTTGAGTCATGTGAATGAAAGCCTTTCGACATGACCAACGTGAGAATCAAACCCAGGCTCTCTTTGTCTGGTCGGCCACGATGCTACATCATAAGGATGATCGTGTGGCTGACAACAGTGGTTTTCACACTGATTTTTGTGATGCTTGCATCTGTTGTCCTTACATTCAGCGCTGGTGGTAGTGATTCTTTCGCCGAGACTGTATGCTGATTGGAACATTAGCAATCTAAATACATTATGGTTTCACACTATTCACACACAACAAAAGATGAGTTGAACAGCAGAGACTTTAATAGGTTTTTTTTCTTTTTTTCGATGACTGAAGTCAGATGAAGAGGTAAAAATCACAGCATTACACTCATGATGCGAAGTAAAATAAAGGCAGCCATAACAATGAACACAGAATACTTGAACAGTCGGATCCAGCCGTCGTACAAACCGTCCTTCTCACCTTGACCAGCAACGCGAGTTTTCATTGGGAAGTACGTCTTCTCGTCAACCCTCATGATGGCTTCTTCTGCGCCTTCCCATTGGCCAGGGCCCTCAAGGCGCCATTGTGGAGGTGTGGCCGGTCCGAAGAAGATCTTGTACCACAGCTTTGGATTGGTCAGGAAATATTTCCACATGCTTGGCTTGCATCCAATCATCTCGCCCAGTGTGTCCAGGTAATTGATGAAGTAAACCTGAATGCTGTATCGAGGGGAATCCACATATTTGGATTTCAAGAACTCCCTTCTCTTTACAACCACTTCTCTCATTTCCTCACGGCTTGGCAGTGGGCATTTGCCTGACAAGACTCGAGCAGCTACTCGAGCTTGCATCTCGAGGATTGGAGGAAGAGAACCAAAAGGCTGGACCAAACCCACAACTGCAAGAGTCGAGGGCTGGAGATCAGTGGGAAAAATCAAGTTGTACAACCAAGGAAAATGACCTTCCATCTTGATAACAGACTTGTCCAGGAAGGGAAAGCTGAAGTTGAACCCTGTGGCAAAGATGACAGCGTCGAGATCCTCCAGGACTGTGCCATCTTCCAGGACAGCGGAGTGATCAGTAAAGTAGGCAACATCAGTGTGCATTGTGATGGCACCGATCAGAATTCTGTTGGGCAGATCATCGCTGATGGTCGCTACTCCGGCATCAAACCTGAAAAAAAAATATTACTTGTTACTTTATTATGTGAGATTCTTCAAAGAAAACTCAAAAATATGTTTTTAAAGCTGTCTTACTCTAGGTTTTTTTTAACTTTCTTCCAGCGTTTTCGTTACGTTGTATATCGGACGGATAGAAAGAATGATGGACTCGAAGCTTTGAAATACGTTAGACTGTGTGTTACAAGATGGGATCTGCAGGAAGCGTGTATTAACGTCTCCCGTTATGGTTTGCGCTGAGATTTTTTTCACCTTTGATGCACACAGTGGTGCGCGTCAGTATATCTTCAATATTAATATGTTACTGAAATATGGTAATAAGGAGAAATAATTCATTGACATAGTATTCGCATGTTTGGTCATGGCCTAAGGTGCAAGATGCGATCCAAAATCCTGGAAACTGTGTAGATAACTCTAGACGTAATATTTTTCCATCAACTTTGATGTAGTCACTATTGTCAAGCTTGGAAACTTTCCTGGCAGTCATTCGGTTTTCAGCCAGTTCATTTCCTTGACAAAGACAACCTACCTGAAATTTGGCGAGAGTCCATAGTTGACGTGTTTATACTTGTAGTTGATCTTATGGTAGTGGATGGGCCGCATGAGACTGTGGGGCAACATCTGTAACCATCTTCTGATGCAGGCTTGGTCAAACGGCTGCCCAAACTCACCTGCACGCTGGATAACGTACGCTCCTCGACGTGTGCTCATGTACACCTGTTGATCGAGGATATACAGCTGTTAATGGTTACTGCTCTATGTAACAATGGAATCTGAAACGTTTCAGTGTTAGTTTTTGGGAGATAATAGAATGGCCATTGTGTGTGTGTGTGTGTGTGGGTGTGTGTGTGTGTATGTGTGTGTGTGTGTGTGTGTGTGTACTCGTGTGCACCCGCCAAGGATCTACCAGGATTGTAGTGCCCAGTTTCGACATAATATTGCACTCACACATAGTGTTAAATTTTAAGAAGAGATACTTATTTTAGCCATGACTTTTCTTCTTGTCAGTAATGAGAGTGAAAGCAGGATCGTTCACATGTTCCCCATCTTGCCGTCGTCACCAAAGACATTCCTCAACAACAACAACATCATCAGCTGCTACAGCAGCAGATATAAAAGCCAAACAATCAAGCCAATGCTCCACTAGGACTTACATGCTCAGCATGTCTGCTAAGTTCACACGCCACATCTGACCCAGAATTTCCCATGCCAACAACCAGAATCCTCTTGCCTTCAAATCCTTTAAAGGTCTTGAAATCGCGAGTGTGGAGAATCTTGCCTGTCACAAAAATGAAATAGAACTGGATTTAATGCAGAAGGTCTTACATCTGTTAACTGTAAATTAGAAGTATCTTGTCACCCCCTCCCTACACCAATACAGAACTTATGGGACAGAGAGTCACTGAAAAACGGGAATAGACATGTGAATAAGGAGAAGGGATGCTGGGGATTGGCTAGCGACTCCCACAAAAAAAATCTGTGTTTTCTCCCCTCTTTCCGTCCTTCTTCCCCCCTCCCGCCCCACCATCACCACCATCACTAATTCTCAGGTACTATATTTTCCTTTGAATTATATTGGTACATCTTATCATTACTGTATGAGTGCCCTAACCCCATGTGCATCTTTCTTTGTATACCTTTGATACGTCAAGGGAAAAGAGGCGGGGAGAAGTAAACTCCGCCAGCAAGAACCAATGCATGGATCAAATTGGCTAGAATCTTCCTGTTCCATACTGAATCAGGAAGTGTATTCTCCTTTTATATAACTAACATTTGTCTTCTAGTTCGCATAGGAAAGCAACCTGATACGACAGCACCTGCATGAACTAAAAAAAAAAAAATTAATTAATCAACCAAAATTAGCGAAACAAAACCCACTAACTCAGTTATTAAACTAAATCTAAGTGGATATTTCATTACTGTCACAAAAAAAGCCTATCACCACCAGCCGTACCTTTGAAAGAGTCCAATCCTTTGACCTTTGGCATGTTGGGCTCGTGCAAGTGTCCGTTGCACACAATGAGACAATCAACAGTCTCCTTGTCCACCGTTCCCGTTGTCAAATTACGTGACGTCACTTCCCATCGACCTGTCTTGTCAAAACCGGGACTCTTGTCCACCTATATGACATAAAATGTCTTCATGGGACATTTTTCATAGTACCTTAGTAATATGCAATGGTGTCATTACGCAAAACCAAAAAGAAAAATGATGGAAAGAAATCATTCACTGAATGCTGCCTTAATTTTTCAAATTCCAAACCTTGCACTCTCGGCTATAGGATGGAAGAAATATGAACCAATCTAATTTAATACTGTGTTGTGTCGCTACTAGATGACAGCAACGATCTTATTTACAATCTGAAGTTTCGGTGAGGATTGTACTTCTATATCAAAGAGAAGGTAATGGTAAGTACCAGTAGATGAAGAAACTAAGATAGTGAATCCACATCGTTATCATTATCAGTGGGGAGCTTTGTTTTCAAATTCGGATCACTTGTAGCCTGTTAGGGCAGAGGTAGGTCTGTGCATGTGGCATTTCCTGATGTTAGGATGATATTGCACGTTGCAAATTAGAATCAAATGCGAACTTTACATCTAGTTCGTGACGTGTAGTATGATCGTAATATCACAAAAAGCCGCTATACACGCATACCTACCTCTACTGTAAAAGTCCATAACAGATCCGAACTTGAAAATAAAACCTCTCTAACATATTTGTCATTGCCATCACCACTACCCACCTTCTGTACACAAGTGTTGAAGTTGACATATTGCCTCAACTTATGTTTCTCTGCGTACAGGTCTAGGTACTTCCTAAAGTAGCGGTGAGACATAAAGTTTGGGAACTCACGAGGGATGGGAAAGTCACTGTAGCAAGTCATTTCCTTGCATGTGTTGATCACACATGAATTGTACAGACTGGGGAAACCTGTTGGACAAATTACAGTGTTGATGTATTGTATCAGTTAAGGTACCTTCCCTCCTAAGTCCAGACTTCATGTTTGAGTTCCCCCCGAAGTAAAGATATTCAAAAAGTCTTTACTCGATTACTTGAAGAATCTCTTTTAGCTTTAGCAGGAACCCAGACTCAAATGTATCATTTATTCTCTCTATCATATTTTTTTTATAGATTGTGTGGTCAGTCGTGAGATAGACTATTTCCTCTTTCCAAAGGTCGGGGTGACTGGCTACTAGCGGCACAAATGCGTTCATTCCAGATAAAGCTGGAAATCTCTTTCATTGAAGCCTGAACTCATCAAAACAACAGTACCTTTAAATGATATTGTTCTCCAAGTGACTCTGTGTTGAAATCAAAATGGAAGTCAAAGAAAGGAACTGGAAGAAAATACTGCTGGCCTTTTGCGCCTGACTTTCTTTATTATTACTGGTAACGTCGCCGTGTCTAAGTGTCCATCTGTGGCCTGCACCAGCACCGATGCATTATTTAACACGAAAGTCTGCACTATTTATGTTATTACCATGAGCAGGCAAATACTTGTATTACCCAGAAACGTGTAGATTTTAATGGACATTTCAAAGGACGTTGTTCCTTACCATCCTTTGGTGTGTCGGTGTACTTCCATAGACCACCTATGTCGTCATCCTGTTCCCAGCAGATTGGTATCATCCCCTCCTCCAGACAACTCTTCATGGCGGCAAGGCCGGCAACTCCGGCTCCAATGACTCCGACTCGTTTTGTCATAGTTTCTTGGATTTACGAGGACTGATGTCTTTACACATTGGTTGCAAAAAAAAATATGAAGTTATATATTCATCGAAGAGTTTGTAACTTTAACAGCTAGTTAGCAACGGGTTAATGTAAATATAAGCAACACTGAGGAAATCTCCCACTTTTAAGATCACAGAGGCAGAAAATAAAAGACCTATTACGTTTCAGAGTTAATGCTCCTGTGAGGTCACAAAACAAAGCGAACGCTTAAGGCAGTTTTATAGAAGGATCAGTCAGCTAACACGAAGACAAGCGAAACAGATATTTGCAAGTTCCCCTGAATGCCTCCTCCTGTTATGGATACATCAGTAAGATGACGGTGCAACAGCACGACAGCTACATCACTTTACAGTAACAAGACTTGGACAAGGTATATTAAGAAAAAGCTCAGACCACAAAGTAGTATGTGGGCATTCATAACGAGGAAATGACCGCATTAATTAAACATCACACGAATTCATCAATCAAAAAATAGTAACGACGTCGTCAATATCTGACTGGTTATATTAATAAATAGT
The DNA here is from genome assembly GCA_033807755.1 of Ellobium chinense. Lineage (NCBI taxonomy): Eukaryota > Metazoa > Mollusca > Gastropoda > Ellobiida > Ellobiidae > Ellobium > Ellobium chinense. Next base: position 2,995,274 of record JAWQUT010000032.1, read on the forward strand.
TAACCATATTTAGTATAATTTATACCATTCTGTTTGCCGATTGTTACTCTGTGTTTATCTTGCTGTCGTCTTCCTAACACATGTCCTGTGAATGTTGTTTGTCTTACTCTCATTGTTGCACTGTAACATGTTATATTGTCTTTGCACCACGTATGATATGGTCTCATTAACAAGTTAACAAAGTTAACAAGTTTAATAAATTTGTTTAACTGAAACCTAGACCACGGTTGTGGTACGTGGGCGAACATCAGAGTACATATAATGACAACGGGACAGCACACGATACAGATAACAATAAAGATCTATGTACAAAAGTGACATACATAACAACTAGATAATGATCGTACACAGTCATTTCTAAACGCTGAAGTAAACAAATAAACGGTATTATTCTCACCAAAAACTGTAATATTGACCGGATCAGGTCGCACAGACGTTCCGTCACTACAGGGAAGACTCCAGCCATCTGCTGTTGTGACCATTGCACAGAAACAGGACAGTGGGATCCTTACTTAACACTTACTTAATTCATATTTCACAAGGAAAAAAAAAAAGACTTAACTAAAAGCCTTGGACATTCTGATACAAAGCCTTTAACGCTACAAATAGTCGTAAATTTCCACATACGACCTTTTCTTCGTGACCATGACTACAAGACCACTGCTTATCTTGGCTACTGATTGGGCACTCTTTGTTTCTGTATAAGAGGGCATGAACCTGTAAACAGCGCTGATTATTATTCAGAGTACTACTGCAAATATAAACAGCATGGCCTAATGGTTAGGGTGTTGGACTCAAGCTCTAAAGGTAGTGAGTTCGATTCCCAACCACGGTCATGTTGTAGGTGCCTTGGGAAAGCATTTCATTCACATTTTCCTTAGTCTCCCCGTCTGTAAAATGGGTGCCTGGCTATAGGCAGTGGAGGATATTGTTAGAATGCTAGTGATCAGCGCCTATAAATGGCAGTGGCACTGTATGCTCCCCGGAGAGTCGAGAGAATCCTCAACGATTAAGCCTGCTGGAGGTAATAATGATGTGAAGTCTCATGAACGAACATTGGCCACTGTAAACCGCGTTGTTATTTATATTATTATTAGTAAATATGATACTGAAATGTTTCAAATATTTTCCACAACCATCACCATCCTCACCGCCTGCACCGCCATCACCAGCAGCTCCACTGCCCATTCCACCACAGTCACCGACACAGCCAGTAGAAGCACTTTTACCACCAACCATCACCACCCACTACCGCTAGATAACATCTTGAGAGTGAAAATGCAACAAAGGTATGCCATTTTAATTCAAAACAGTAAACATCTTTTACCATCAGTATGACCAAACTTTATTTTTTGAAAAAAGGAACAGAAAAATAACTCTATGCAAATTAGTAAACAATGAGAAGTTCGCAATTCATGACAAAATGATTTATATAATGACAAAATACTCGGCCCACTCATAAACTTCACACAAAAGTACGGGTCTATTTCAACATCAGGCATTATTTAGGTATGAATAGTCCATGAACATTTGACCAGCCCTTTACATCAGGTAACACCTAGGTAAAGAAATGGACCTTGAAAATAATAACATTCGTTTTTGACCGGTTCTTTACATCAGGTATTACGTTTGTAAATAAATGGGCCTTGAAAGTTATAACGCGTTTTGATCGGTTCCTTACACTACGTGTCACCCATGTAAAAGAAGGGACTTTGAAAATTAGAACATGTGTCTTTGATCAGTTCTCTGCACCAGGTATTGTATATGTAAATGAATAGACTTTGAAAATTATAACATTCGTTTTTGACCGGACATCAGGTACCACATATGTAACTGAATAGTCCATGAAAATTATAAAATACGTTTTTTTTTATACCAGCTCTTTGCATCAGGTATCATCTAAGTAAATTAATGGATCTCAAAAATTATAACATGTATTTTTGGCCGCTTCTTTACATCAGTATAACCTATGTATATGAATGGTTCATGAACATAACAGGCGTTTTTTGACTGGTTCTTATCATCAGGTATCACCTATGTAAAGAAATGGACTTTGAAAATTAATAACATACGTTTTTGACCAGACATCAGGTATCACCTATGTAACTGAATGGTCCATGAATACCATAACATGCGTTTTTGACCGATTCTTTACAATATCATTTTTCCATGTGGAGGGTGGTAAGGATGAGGACAAGTCCTGTTGCAGTACTTAGGGACTTCAAAGAGATAATCCGGCTGGGGTCCCCACTTGAAACTGGACTCTATGAAGGTTAAGTTGTGGTCTATGTGAACAACAACCTGCGGAATTTGCACAATAAGAAAATGTTTAGATGAGAAAGAGACGAGGCAGTCAGTCATTCAGATTGTTCGTGTATTAGGAATGACATGTATAACAAGTGAGGAAGCATTATCTCGTGGCCATATCATTAAGACGTGTGAAATTGGGATCGTATTAAAAACAGAACTTAACCCTCTAGTGCCCAGCCCTATTTACAATAGCACAAAAAGTCCGAGCTCCAGTTTTTGGATCACTTCTGGATCCACTATGCTGGAACAAGCATCAAAATGATAATAATAATAATAATAATAATAATAATAATGCCGTTTATAAGTCTCATATCCAGGCTAATGCCCGCTCAAGCGACTACCCAGTATTATGGTGGGGGTGATGAACTTGGTTTGCTTTTCCTTTGTTCCACGAAATGTATCAGATCTGATACGCTGGGCACTAGAGGGTTAAGTGGAATGGAGACAAAAGAACAAAAAGAAAATATCTTCAAAAACATTAAATCTAATAGCTACTTCTCGGATGTCGCGAAACGCCGTTATTGGCAGGATACTTATACTCTCGGAACGTAGTGAGCAGCATGTAGCAACGCGCAGTCAAGAAGTATGACTGTCACAGACACATGGGAGAGAAAAAGTCTGGTTCACGTGGAGACATAGGGGGTTGCTGTCGTTGAGGTTACCCATGGAAATTAATGTATTTTTTAATTTTTATTTTCCCAGGGGCCCAAAACCTTAGCTGTGGCATGTTCTAAAGCACTGGTTACTTCCCTGGCCAGATTAGGTTAAAGCAACACCTTTTCGGGTTAGAGGTTTGTAAAGACAGAGGCTGCTAATGAGTTAACCATGTTCTCTTGAAATAGCCTAAGGTCTCAACTGGCTTTTCATGTGGGTGGGTCAATCAAAGAGACACAGCAAAAAACTTTACTTGTCATGAGCGATTAAAAGTATCGTAATTTTTCTTTCTAATCAGATGCTTTTCTTTATTACTGGTGAGTGGGAACAGCCAACGAAAATTAGGACCGGAGTATCGGCAGTGGACAAAACACAGTAACATAAAGCAAAAAAATATGGGTGTGTGTAACCTACAGAAGCCCTCTGTACACCACGGCATCAGTTAAACACACCATGTCTCTTCCCGTCCCACCGTCTGTCATAAGGTTCTGGACATACCTCGTGGTATCTGCAAGGTATTCCACTGTATCCGGCATACAGAACATCTTCAGCGGCAACTGCTCCTTCTTTGGCGAACCCAAAGCACTCTACACCGTTGATTATCTCTACAGAAATGATCTTAGTCCCTGTTTTCAACCAGTCCGGTTTTAAGATGGTGCAGCTGTGAAGTAAATTATACTCTAATGAGGAAAAAAATCTGCACTTAAACAATTTGGAGGGATTTCTATATGAGGGCCATCCTACAGCATGCAAGGAGAAACGAGACAGCAAGTTTGAAAAAGGACCACTTTTCTTTCTTTGTGTATGCCCCACCAAACAAAAAAAAAAAAGTAGCCCATCAAAATAATTTCTTTTAAGTGTGTTTACTCTACGAGTCAGGAGCATGCTCTAGGATGACCCATATACGGAAATCCTTCCCACAATTTAATGGGACTTTGACCCTAAGAAGTGAAACAAATCGAATTACATAATGGTCATTGGAGTATAGTTTAGCTACCGCTATGACTTTCCCTTCTGCTATTGTTACTACAATAACCACTAGTACTGCGACAGCAACCACAACTGCTGCTTTTCTTTCTTTTAATTGAGACAGTGATGACAATCACCACCACGGAGAAGATATGTAATGTGAGGATGATATGTGGGTAAGATAAAGATAATGATGATGATGACAATAATAGCTGACGATGATGATGAGGATGAGGATGATGACGATAATAGCTGACGATGATGATGATGATAGTGATGATGACGATGATAGTGGTGGTAATAGGGTAGCAGTGGTGATGATGATGATGTACAGAGATGCTGATGCGTCTTACCCCTCTTCTTTCCCGCATAATCGACAGCAAGTGTAATATTCTGGATAGTGTACATACATGTCCTCCGATGGCGTGAAAAGTAGACTGCATGCTGCTCTGTCGATCAATCAATCAATCAATCAATCAATCAATCAATCAATCAATCAATCAATCAATCAACAATCAATCAATCAATCAATCAATCAATCAATCAATCAATCAATCAATTATTCAAACACTCTCATTAAACCAAAACTTAGTTTAATGTTAACACTATTTCTCGTGACGAATTTCCATGTGCTTTTGACATCTGTTGTAACTTGTTTCATACTAAATGTTGCCTTTTTTTAATAATAATAATAATAAAGTTCATTTATATAGCGCCAATTCCCCACTTGGTGGGCCCTTGGCGCTTTACAATCACACGTTTACACCCCTGCATACGTAACAGTATCTGACAATATCAAACATGATAAAGATACTACATATGAACAGTAAAGTTAAGTTGACAATCAACCACAGTCATTCAGGTACTTCCTGAACAGAAATGTTTTTAAATCTGTTTGAAAGCTTTGAAGAGTCTTTTTTGCTTTGATTTCTTCAGGGAGCTCATGCCATATAGATGGTGCAGAATGAGTGAAAGCTCGTTCCCCAAATGTTTTTAAGTTGATACGTGGAATACTCAGAAGATTTAAGTTTTTTTACCTGAGCTCTTTTGATGGAATGTATGGTTTTAATAGCTCAGCTAGATATGATGGGAAGGCAGTGTATAATCCACGGT
>JAWQUT010000032.1:3006871-3018104 GCA_033807755.1 Ellobium chinense
AGTAGCCCATTGTTGTCTTGTCCAGGCGGCATGAGTACGAGCCCACTGCAGGCGGGCCTGGCGGTGATGGGGCTGCAGAAAAGGCCGCTGCAGGAGGCGTCTCGCACTGATGCCATAGGCAAGGAGGCGGCGTCGGACTGTGTGTCTGCTTATAGCTTGATGTCTGGGAAAGTTCTGGGCTGTTTGTGTGGGCAGTTTGGAAGCGGTTCCGAAGGTGCTGAGTACGGATAAACCGGTCTTCCCCTGGAGTCGTAATTCGGGGTCTCCCACTTCTAGGCTGTTCAGTAACTGTCCCAGTGACAAGAAAACGTTGCTGGCAATGGTAAATTGTCCGTCTTGTTACACTGAACATCATAGCAACCCTTCTGATGGACACACCGGCTTCCAGGTGTCCAATGGCGCGAGCACGCTCTTCCGCACTCAAACGTGGCACTGAAGAAAAACTAAACTTTTCTCCTGATTTGAAGACTGCTTGAGTGAACAGGTAAATCCTAAGTGAAATTTCAACTCTTCATATCACGTGATGACCAGTAGATGCAATTAGGTCAAAACAGCACGTGCACAAGGGGGCGAGTGAACCAATCGCGCGATCGTAGAATGTTTGTTTTGAAATCATTCTGAACATTACTCACAACAATCCCTGCAGACCACTTTGTTCTAGGTCCATACCCTACATAATAACAATGTAAACAAAACTGTATACTTACTTTTGATCGTGAGTATATAAGCATGAGACTAAATGAAATGCATAACCCATCTCCTAGTGTCTGAAAAGAGAAAAGGGTTTCCTTTTGGGGATAAATAAAGAGAAAAGGGGCATGGATAGTTTGGGGGGACAAAAGTTTAGGCGAAAAATGCGAGAAATCGGCGGTGCTGTTCCAGGAGTATATTGGCATGAGACTAAATGAAATGTAGAGACAAAAAGACGAACTTGCAACTCACCTGAGTAGAGAAAGTTTAGGCGACAAAATGCGGCGGTCCCGTCCCGGGAGTATATTATTGGCATAAGACTAAATGAAATGTAGAAGGTAACAAATGAACACATAATTCACCATTACTGTTCAATATCGATACCGAATCGCAGTTCAATATCGATACCGAATCGCAGTTCACTATCATTACCGAATCGCAGTTCAATATCGCTATCGAATCGGTGCTATTCCAGGATTATGCCTCTTTTCTTACAACCAAGTCAAGCTGTAAACCACCATTTACTCATCATTCTTCCGCCATGTTAACCAGCCCACCACCTTTATCCCCCCGGTTTGTATCGGGTGGTTGCAATAGTACATTTGAAAGTTATCTTGACTCAGCTACACATGCGTGCGCTTTGCAAGATAATGATCATTCACCTGTGACCGTCAACACTCAGACAAGCCTGGACTGTGCTCATTACTCACCTTTTTCTGAGAGAGACAAGGACACACACAGTGACACAACGAGTACCAGTGAGCACAACACACAACAAACGGTCGGCGATGACTCAGGCCTTGAAAATAGTCAGTTGACTGAGAACAACACATCTGTTTGTGATGATAGCGAGCGCTTTCAGGAGACAACTATCGAAAATGACCATTATCAACAGCACCACGGTCAGGATCAACTCCCGCAACCAGACAAAGCAAACGGAGACACAGACCAAGAAAACGACAAGGAAGAACATGTTCCAGTAGACAGCATGAACAATTCAATTCAAGAGATATCGTCGTCCACAGTAACTCACATCCCCAGCCCAAGGGACACTTATCCAGACTTTGACACTTTTACCTTATTACATGACAGTGATACATTTCGATCTGACGTATACAGTGACCTGTCAGAAGATATCAAAGTGAAGTTGAAGGACGAGTCAAGAAACACTACATTTAAGAAAATGATACTGGACCGTTATAATGGAAACAGAAATCTTATTTGTCAGACTGATGACATTGTCCTGGAATGTGACCTTATCAACTGTAGAATGCATCGCTGGTTTGCCACAGAGGCAGCATATAGGCCTTATGTTCGGCATTTAAACAGCTTCGAACTCATACACCCTGACGACATATGTGAGGGAGCCTTACTAGCTGCCATCTGTATTACATATATGTTAAGACTAGTGAGAACTATAATTTGACATGTTCCAGTTATACTGGCTGGCTGGTGATATTTTATCTACTAATCTTCTACTAAACAATGAACTGCTCTCTTCCACCTTCAACTTTCCATTTCAATCTTTTCGGTTCTCCATCTCTCTCCCACTTTTCCCCCTTTCACTCCACGTCCTGCTATTATTATTTTCTCGGCCTGCTGCCTTTTCTTTTCCCTTCTCAATGTCCATGTTTTTCTTTCACTCATTGTGTGTGTGATATTATGACACTAAATGTACAAAATAGAGTGTTGTATTTTTGAGTGACATGAGCTGTCACGTGCAGGTTAGGATGTACATGTAGCTGCTCAGATATAACATCGTGCTTGATGACTATAAATACTGCAGATAGTTTCTATTTACAGCGATCAACTATATTAGTACATTGTATTTGTAGTGCCTGACTCACATCAAAGGCCTGACTTATATCAAAAGCGGCACGTATGACTTTTAGGTACATGCAATATGAGATGATGCACAGCAAAGATCGCGAGCTATTCTTTTGTATTTCTTATCCTAATGAGTAACATTATGTGTCACCACGTGAACACTAATACTGGATCACTACGAGTATCGTTTTGCTTATCTTGAAGTTACTTAGTTGTGTCATGCACCTTTTCATAATATGAGAAACATACACCTGAGGAGCTTCCGCCCCCACCCCTTACTCTGCTCCAGGCAGAGAAAAAGTCAGAGACACACGAAAAATGTCTAGACTCTACGCACTTTGTAATGTGTAAACTGACGGTATTTTTTTAAGTGTTCACTGTTATTGTACTATGTTAACTGACTGTCGTATTTTGTTTTGACTTCGGAGTATAGTGTGGCAAATATTATTTTGGACATACTAAACTAGGTCATCACTTATTCGTCGTAGACTATTTTAAATATAATTTAATTCAAGTGGGATGCAATACATTTTTTTTTTAATTGTGCAGGTGAACCTGTGACCAATTTTTTTTTTTTTTGCTTTAAAATATGAAAGAATGATATGGACTACAGTATTAGATGTGATGCGTATTATGTACCTAACCAGTTATAATTACTGATTAAAGGGAAAAAAAAACGTACTTTGGTATGGAAATGAAACAGTCCAAGGCAATGAGCAATTTAAGAAAATAACATGCACGGGCATTATGCACAAGATTGTTGTTTTTTCCCCAGTTGTCAAGATTTTTTTTATAAAAACGTTACATGATTTTCTTGTTTCTCGTGAGATTTCACCACCTGTATAATTATTGTCAACATTATCTATTTGTCCGTTCACATTATACTCATCATCTATCATCATCTATAATTTACTATGATTGAAGTCTACGCAATGAAATTATGTATTGTATGTCATACTTAATACACCAATAAAGTTGATTTTAAAAAAAAACAAAAAAAACATAGGTGCTGAATGCATCTGTAAACAGCTTTCTACAAGCAGAGTTAATGTAATTCTTACGAAGGTAAAAGATCTCACTGTTAATGCGCAACTTCTCACATATTATAATAGTTATTACCCTGCCTATATACCAGACTCGTTTTTGTGAAATACAGTGGTCTATGCCTACTAGGACGTTGTCTACATATTATCTTTACTTGATTGTTCATGAGAGGTGTCTTATGAAATGTCCTTGACCTTAGGACAATAATAATTATATCTTGCCCTCTCCCTCTCCACCCTCTCGTACTCTAGTCAAGTTACGAGGTTTGGGCAAGAGACATAATTGCAAATAACCGGGAGCATTGAAAAACTTGCAGCTGAAAGGGTTTCGGTTATTCAGTGACCTTGGTTTGTTTCAGTGTTTCAAGCAGTCAGCGCCATTTTCGTAAATACCATCCCTCCACCTCATCTCCCCTCCCCCCCAACCCCCAGCCCTCTCAGCAACACAGTTGCTCCCAAGTAAAAGACAGTCAGTGCGAATAAGAACGAATAGGTCTAAATAGTGTAGGTGTTGGGGATAGAGTGGAGTGGGCCACAAATGAAACAGTTACCTTAGTAGCTTATGATCGGTAGACTGTGCTTAAACTGTGTTCACTCCCGCGACTTTGAAAAACAACGGTCCGTTAATGTGCTGTGAAACAAAAAACACTGACAAAAGTGAAAAGTGCTCACTATAATTCAGGTCAACCTTCTTGGGATGGGCAAAAAAGGTCCGACTACAGCATACTGAACCAACCGTGTTAACAGGATATTTGCATGAAGCTCCATTTTAGTTCACCAGGCTCTTTGCCCCACAAACGCAAGTACATTTATATCAGTATCCAGATCTAGATCAATATCTAGACTAGATGTTCAAGGATGCGCCAAAGTAATGGAAATTGTGTAACTCCTTCATTTCAGATTTTTAAAAATTCTATTTAAATACTGTATCAGTTTGTTTGTAAGTGTGGTTCTTATATCCACTGTTAGACTGTTAGTTGAGACATACTCGTCAGCTTTAGTAGAAAATAATACTAAAATAAAATAATGAAAAAAACTTGCCAGGCGTGAAGTGTCGACTGTCTGGGTCACTGTCTGGAGTAAAATCAGTGTTGCCACTTGTAGTGATTTTCACTAGTCTAACGGTAGAGTAAAATGGCTTTGTTCTCTTGGCAAATTAGGTAAACACTTTTCGTAAACTGGTAAGGAAGTCATGAAATGAAGGGTAAATGTAGATTAAAATGCCTAGTTTTCTTCTTTTTAACAGGACAATTTTAGGATCCTCCCCCCCCTCCCCCCGACTAAATTTCTTCAAAATAGTGCACAAAAAAAAACCACCACAAAATTCTCGCCATAGAAGAAAAGCACATGATTAGGAGTGGCAATACAAGTGGAAAATTAAAAAAACAACAAGAAGAAGAAAACACCTCACAAAGGGTGCTGAGTCGAAGGTCTACCGTCTGGAGTAAAATTCACGAGGAAAATCAAGAAGTGTATTTGACACAGCATTTCAAATTTCGTGGAAGCACGCAGATCGCACCAACCACGTTGACCATTGCACGAGTTTTTGGATGAGGTCATTTTGTATTCACAGCCAGTAGAGTGAGGTCGGTTGTGTTGGCGTGGCGATTTAGTGACCACATGTCCTTTGAAGCAAACCACCATTAGACCGTTGAGCGCATAGATTCGTCTAGTCTAGATCTACAGATGCCTATCACAGCACACGTCAGGAGAGAAACCAACCCATTTCGTGGCAAAGCTAGTCTCGACACCCCCAATCTGTACTGGTACTGACACGAAGATCAGACAACCCCATCAGCACAGCACAGCAGTGGAGAAGGAAGATCATGTTGTGGTCACATTAGAACATTGCAGATGAGTATCATATTTATCTCTGCCAACCTTTCATTTCTTCAAGATCGCTGTTTTCTTACCCTCTCACTTTCAGCGCTTTTTCAGTTTTCACAGCGTCCTCAGCATGCTAAAAGGGTTTTTCTTTTCTTTGCCCACGTGGGATGTAGGATTTCTAGGGCATTGTGTTACAAAAGGCATCCATCTGTAAGGAGAAAGTCCGAATGAGACTGATGCCTGATGCTCATGTCTTCATGGATTAGCCTCGACTGATGTTTCTGTCTCGATGGGCTTTAGGGTTATGGATAGGGATAATGTTAGGGTTTGTGTTGTATTGACAGGAATAAGTACCGGTTAGGGGTGTGAGTCTCATTTGGAATTCCTTCCATCTTCCGTTTCTTCAAGAGCGCCGTTTTTTTTTCTCTTTTGCCTTCTACGGCTTTTCAGCGCGTCATTGCCATGCTAAGAAGGATTTTGCACACACGTGGAAGGCAGGATTTTTTCAAGGGCATTGTGCCGTATAGGTAATCTACACCTTTCTTGAAAGTAAATGTCCGTTACTAACATTTCGATATCACCAACTTTAATTCCCTTTAAAACAAGATGTGAGAATGATTGTCTGCCGGAAAGCGGATGACGACGCCATGAACTCTCCTTTTACTGACTTTTGTTTAGCACTCAGGTGTCATCTGTAAATTCACAACAGAATTGTTACTCTATAATTTTCTTGTCATTCGGACCTCTGGACCTTTACTTCGTTGTAACGCTGTTCTTTTGTTACTTTCTCTCCACTCCACCCCTTCAAAGAAAGGTGCATAATGTCCAGTTTGTATTTTTCTTAACGGTGAGTTATTTTCAGTGGTGTGGAACTAAAAACACGTTAATGTTCCCTAAGCACTTGTAGAGTATTATACCATCAGCAATAGTTGACGGTTTCGTGACAGTAGGCGATGTGTGCACTTTCAGCATCATGAGTGTTTATATTTTCTCGTACATCATTGCTAGTCGCCGCAGGGCAGCGCCCTGTCCCTCCTGATTCGAAAGCCAACTACTCAATCACATCAAAGTGAGTGGGAAAATGAAAGTAAAAGGTGACTCTCCCTAGACTAGGACATCACGCCGCAAACCATCTGGCCTATGAATTGAACCTACAAAACGATATTCAGTTTGATATTCAGTTTCTGAGAATAAATCACAAGCCTCATGACCACGCTGCTTGTGAAAAGGTATTAAAGCTGGTATTCTTCAAGACTGTTCTCACTCCTAATAAGGACCTTACAATCACAGTAATCCAAAGTAAAGTCTTTATATCGCAAAATGGAGTACTGTGCGATGGTGTAAAACACTGTCAGACAGAACCTTTCATCTTGAACAACCACGACTTAACAGCAAAAAAAAAAAAAAGCGACAACATCAAACAAGCACAGCCGACTGTAGGAGGAGACAAAAGATAACCACGGCAAGAGAGTGGCAGAAACAACAATGTTAATTAAAGAGCAGAAGAAAACAGCCGTATACAACGGTAGCGTCACTAGCAAGGTAAGGGCGACAGAAGCAAACAATGACACAAACAGGAGCGTTAGCCATGGCGGCAGCAACTTCTCGGCAACTAAATCATCGAAAACTGCCTATTAGAATGGCAAAACAACTCCAGCGCACGTCGCAGATTCTTCTACTGGAAAGACCACTATGGAGCTCGCTCCTGTGGAGCCCGACTAGACTAGTGACATCAGAAACTTCTGAACAAAACAGTGGCTCCACCAGTGAGATGCCCACCAAAAAGAGCTGCAACTAAGCAGCCAGATTCTTTGTCGCATTATTTTGCCTAGCCAATGATTCAGACGCATTATTTCGTCCAGTTCACTGTTCAGCCAGCAACTCTGACGCATTATTTTGCCTTGCCAGTGACTCAGATGCTTTACTTCGATCGCCAGCCCTCGGATGATGGGTAAGATGAAAGAGCTCTGAGGACCTGAGACAAGAAACATTTTCTTTTAAAGACGTGGTGGGAGCCTCCAGGGGCTCACCTCGCAGACATGATAATATTTCAAAGACACGGCACCGTTATCAGAATCGAAATTAGCACTGACTAACAAGAGACAGACAACAGACAGACAACCTGTGGCAACAGGTGTAAAACATCCGTGACAACGGGAGAACTAGAGTTTAGGTTTGAAAATAAAACCTTGCGAACCTGCAGCCTTTGCAACAAGCGTGACACGAATAAGGTGACATTGGTACTATAGGGCAAACACTTACATTATAATATGCAGAACAACGTCAGCAATAGCAGCAGCAGCAGCGAGAGTAGGAGCGACGGAAGTACCATAAATAGCGACAGAAACAGAAAGAGCGGGAATTTGGTATGTGTTGCTTCAAAGGAGCCAGAGCGGGATTATATTGAAGAGAATGAGTAAGGTTAAAAGAGAGGGGCTCGCCTTTTGTGTGGGAACGCCTGGATACTTTAAGAAAGTGCCGGACAAGAAACAAGCAGTAAGACATGAGTGAATCGAAGTTCGACCCTGCAAGTCCAGTTTGTGACTTTAGGAGAGACAAACCAGCGCACCTGGCCATGAAGTCAAAGTTCGAAAGACGTATCAATGCTTCAGTACAGTATATGATTGGCCGTTCAAGTTCACCCCTCACACTGTGGCATCAGCTCCCGCGCTTACATCACATAGTCACCAGGAGAAACCATGAATATGAAACGTCACTTCAACATGCGCTTTCTCTGGAAGTTCGGAGACTTCTGTAACATCAGTGATGATCGGCCATTTTAGCCAGTGCTTTCTAGGCAGTAGATACTGAGCATTAGGTAACATGCAACACCACACACAAGCCATTGCTGTTCACCGCTGATCATCTGTAAAGAAAAACAACCCGCCAAGGACATAAGTGTTGTTAGGGAAATAATTTGTAGGGAAAAGCGGAAAGGGAAGGGGTTGAGAAGCAAATAGAGTGGGAAACAGATAATAGAAAATGGGCGGGATATTATAAATTTAGTGGGTGGTGGGGAGGAAGGGGGAAGACAGGATGTCGAATTTGTTTTTCTGTGTCGCTTTGGTGGTTGGGGGAGAGAAGAGGGTGAAGAGAAAGCCTCTTTTTTTTTTTAAACTTTAGTCCATTTCTCTCATTCTGCATCCCATCATGTGTTTTCCTTCCCTTTTTTTTTTGGTCCATATGTATCCACTTTTTTTCTTTCTTTCTTTCTTTCTTTCTTTCTTTCTTTCTTTCTTTCTTTCTTTCTTTTTCTTTCTTTCTTTCTTTCTTTCTTTCTTTTTTCTCTTTTTTTTCTTTTTTTGTCTTCCCTTTCTTTCTTCCTTTTCTTTCTTTCCTTTTTTTCTATCACTCACTCGCTCCATTCCACTCCACTCCACTCACTCACTCACTCACTCACTCACTCACTCACTCACTCACTCACTCACTCACTCACTCACTCACTCACTCACTCCGCTCCGCTCCGCTCCACTCCACTCCACTCCACTCCACTCCACTCCACTCACTCACTCACTCACTCACACACACTCCACTCCATCCCACTCACTCACTCCACTCCATCTCACTCACTCACTCACTCACTCACTCACTCACTCACTCACTCACTCACTCCATCCCACTCACACACTCCACTCCATCCCACTCACACACTCCACTCCATCCCACTCACACACTCCACTCCATCCCATCCCACTCACTCACTCCACTCCATCGCACTCACTCACTCACTCACTCACTCACTCACTCACTCACTCACTCACTCACTCACTCCTCACTCACTCACTCACTCACTCACTCACTCCACTGCACTCCACTGCACTCCACTGCACTCCACTGCACTCACCCACTCACTCACTCGGACAAACCATCAGACATGCGGACCTGCGAGCAGCGGATGGTTTCCTTAAGCTGGGCTTCTAATTCACAACCCTAATCATAACACTAACCTGTATTAACGTTGAGTTTTAATCCTAATATAACATTCTTGTGGACATATAACATTGTATTCCACATACAAAAAAATATTCGGAGATAAGTGTCATTGCACACAACAATTTTATTAACGTTGAACTTTAATTTCATGTAAAATTTTGAAACATTAACTTTTTTTTCAGCTCATACATGAATTCCAATATTGTCATCGAATCGGTGTTCTAGGCCATAATAACTCCCCTCCAAACTATACACGGTTTTAATCTGCCCTGGGTCAAAATATACCCCATCCGGGCCCGATTATACCTGCTTTGGGATTCTAGTGACAATAATACTTGTGTACTAATACACATATGCAAATAACAGAGAAGTTTCATGTTCAAGTCAGGATCTTTTTCGGACAGTTATGGTACAAGTATGCATGCCTCGACTCTTATTTTGTGAATTTCACATCTAGTTCGTAACTTACAATATGATCATAACATCACGAAATGCCACGTGTGCATTCATGTGCCGGAACGGTCTATAAGAGATCCAGATTCGAAAATAAAAGCTCTCTACATTTTTGGCGATTCTAATGAATGATCGTGGGGCAATGTGTGGTGGTGGTCATGGTAGTGCACTATGGTGGCAGTTTTGTGCAACTGTATGATTGACGACAGTGATAGTGGTTGATTGTGGTTGTAGTGATGATGGTTCACATATGGCCATTGTGATATTCCACTTTAATGCTGGTTGTTACGATGACGGTGACCTGGGATTGTGGTGTTGATGGTAGTGCATTATGGTGGTGGTATGATGGTTTTGTTGCACAGAGGTGATGATGATGATGATGATACATTGTAGTGATGTTAATGCAAGGTGGTGGTGGTGGCGGTGGTGATGGTGGTGATGATGATGGTGATGCACTGTTGGTGCTGATGCACAGTAGTGATAATGATGATGCTCTATGATGGTGGTAGTGGTGGTGTTGATGCACTGTTCTGATGGTGCACTGTGGTGGTGGTGCTGCTGATGCACTGTGGTGATGGTGATGATATTGATGCACTGTGGTGGTAGTGGTAGTGATTCACTGTGGTGATTATAATGATGATTCACTGTGATTGCGGTGATCGTGGTGGTGATGGTTATATGTTGTGGGTGAGGTAATGGTGATGTTGACGATGGTGGTGGTGATGGTGGATATGATGTTGCACTCTGGTGATGTTGGTATACTGTGGTGTTGGTGGCGGTAATGATTCGCCACTGTTGAGCTAGTAGTTGTGACAATGAGGGTGCACTATGGTGTTGCAGTGGTATTGATGATGATAATTGTATCACTGTGCTGGTGATGATGATGACGTTTTGTGGCGGTGATGTACTTTGAGAGTAGTGGTAGTTGTACTATGGTGGTAGTTATAATGGACGTTGGTGGTGATGGTAGTGATGATGATGATGATGATGGCGATGTACTACAGTGGTTGCGGTGGTGGATATGAGGCTGTTTGGAGTGATGCTAATCATGATCATGCACTGTAATAATGATGATGATGGTGCACGGTGGTGGTGGTAGTGGTGGCGGTGATGGGGCATTGTGATGGTGATGATTTTGTACTGAGGTGCGGAGGTGATGATTATGATGCTGTACTTTGGTGGTAGTGGTGATGGTGATGTACCGCGGTGGCGGCGTGATGATGATGAATGTTTACTGGGGCGGCCGTAGTGGTTATGTTGCTGCATCACTGTTGGTTGTGGTGACGGTTGTGAGTAATGCACTGTGGTGGTGGTGTTCTTGCACCGTGATGATGGTTGTGATATTGAAGCATTGTGGTCGTGGTGTTGATGCCATGTGCTGATGTGATATCGATGCACTGTTGTGAGGTGATGATAGTGTTGATGCACTGTGGTGATGATAATGATGATGCACTCTGGTG
>JAWQUT010000032.1:3030877-3051927 GCA_033807755.1 Ellobium chinense
CCCAAACAAAGGACGTACAATAAGAGGAAACCATTATTCGAATCAGCTGAGAAAGGATTTCTAAGGAAAAACATAGAGAAAATCTCTGCAAAGGAGTGTTGTTACTCTACAATAACGCACAAGCTCCCAAGTCGCTTAAGGCATTTTTGAGTGCAAAGGAATGTGGCTATGATATTTTGCCGCATCCTCCATATTTCCAGGTCTGGCGCCCTCAGAATTTTTCTTATTTCAAAAATTTCAAAGAGTACCTGAATGTACATGGATGTATTACCTCTCGCGTTTCATAAGCTAACTGCAGCATGTAGGTAGTGATAATGTTTTTAGAATGTTTTACTAGATGTAAATCAGTTCGTCTGTTTTTGCATCACAGATTGTGGGTTTCAACCTATGTCACTAATTAATGTTATTCATCTATCTTTTGCAGGTTATTCCAAACTTCCAAGCTCGGCGATATTGATTTTTGTATAGACTTCGGTGAACGATCTGTACAATTCAGGTATGTATTGAATTTCGCTCAGTGTCATGATCATCAAAAGAAGTTATTCACAAACCTACATGGACACAGTATACTCGAGAGCAGTGAAATACTCTGTATATTTTTCCTTTAACAAAAACAAACAACTCAAAATGTCTTGGCACAAACTCGAAGCATCATCATCAGAAGGTGCTTGCTAAAAGTTAGTTCAGATTGGTCAGGGGAGCATTCTGTTGAAAATGTCTTCAGAACAGACTAAGATAGTGCCAGGGATTTCATGCGTCCATATGTGCCCCCACTTGTAAATATGTTGTTCCATTTCCATTTTGAACTATACCAGTGTAAGTAGCTAAAACCGACCAAAAAAAAAAGGAAATTTGATGATAAGAAATCTAATAGAACATTGATATGTTTACCAGTTTTTGTAGCTCATCCTTTCCATGAACTTACTTCAATTCAGTTCAGTTCAGTTTATTATAGGCACTAGGCCAAAAGCATTCAATTTACATAGTACATTACACAATTATGAGACATCTGGCGATGGCATGCATCTTCATTCATGTCCTCCAGCTTCTTCCTTCAGCATCCTTCACGCATTCCCATTCATCAACTCTCTCTCTTTCGCTCTGCTCTGCCTGGCTCTTCTCATTCTCTCTCCCTCTTTCCCGCTCATATACTTCCACCCTTCCCCACAGATCCTAACCCTCACGCTTCCAACACAACTCGACCCCGCCGCCCTCCCCCGTCCCCCTCAAAACACACGCGCGCACATTTGAGGGTATGTTGTTTCAAATTTCTCATGTATTTTCTCAACAGAACATAGTGAAACGTTGCTGAATACTCAGTATGCCTAGGACTCGATATACTGTACTAATATGCTTGGAAGGGGTGTGGCTTGTGACTTGTTGTACAATCGGAGGAGTGTTAAATCTGAGGTTCGTGAGTCCGGCTTTTGGGTCCGGTACCTTACGGTGTAGTGCCCATGTAGTGTCTTCAGTTTCCCAATCGACTCAGGTGTAAGTGCCTGAGTTTAAAGTAAAGGCTGGAGAGAGGGGACTGAATCGGGCCCCTGCGGCATAAAATTCCATAGATTCTTTAACACTTTTCAGCTCTAATTTAGTTTGCAATACTGCATGGTGGTTATGCCATGCATGGTGTGTTAGCTATTGTATGTCTGTGGCTTATTGATTAAACTGTACTACATATTTAAAACAAAGTTATGTGCAAATTGAGTGAAGGATCATTTTCATTTCATGTGTTTTACTTTCAGGGATTACTGCCATCTTGGGATAATTCTGCGCCATTTCGAACTAACTACTGTCTGTTTTTAAAACATTTTCAATGACCTATAACTAGTCCTTGTTTAATTTGTACCACAATTTCATGTCAGAAATTTATGATGTTAACTTTTAAACTGTGCGCTATTTTATACTTCATTATATTGTTCTTTTAAAAGCCATTTTAAGAACAGGTATACTAAAGAAAAATGTTTCATTGTAGTTGTCCGTACTAAATTGTTTTTAACATTTTTATTTTTATTGGCAGGTTGGTGCAAGGCAAGATAAATATGGACTACAATCTGAGGCCAAGAGTTTATACAAGATGTGGCAAGGCAGGATGATCCAGTAGCCAAAATGTCACTGAAAACGAACACTGATGGAGAATGATTTTTCATTTGTGGACCGAATTTCAGTTGAAATTTGTTTTTATTATTGTTATGGTGGAAGCTAGTTAAGCCGAACTCGTTAAGACCCCCCCCCNGAAAATTACCTTCCTTGAAAAATAAGCATTGTTAAAATTTTACAAAGGACTTACTACGAATTATAATTTTTGTAGGGATCGGTACCCACGAGGGAATGCAAATGCGGTTAGCTCTGATTGTTACCCCACATGTTTTTTACATTATCGATAATAGTATTTTGCCTTTACTGTTAGTATGAAGCAGGGTTGGCATTTCGCCTGGGCGTGAGACGTCATTCCAGATTACTCTAGATATTTGCGTTCATATATGAGAAAATCATCATGGAGGCAGACGGCAAAAAGCTATTTCCAATTTTTGGTAAAAATGAGATCCTCGCAAAAAAAAAAAAANTGCAAAAAAAAAAAAACAACAAACCAACAACAACAACAAAAAAATACATCTTAAGTACCTAAAACAACTGCACTATATGGCATGGTTCGCATAGGTTGCTGTATAGTATTGTTTTGGGAGGGGGCAAGGGGAAGATCCAAGGTTAAAGGCGAATAATAATTACCAAGCATCATCTGGTTCGCCAGATTGTTTGAATGAAGAGACCAAAAAATGTTTTACTTTTTTTCTAGTAGTCAGTTTTATCGGTCCCTCATGATTTTGCATTCAAAATATTAAATATGAAACGTCCACGTTCCTTTTGCAACGTTGATATTCATTAAAAAGGGCACTGGTTTTAATCGGAAATATTGTTAATTTGAAAGAATTTTAGTCTCTGCGATTTCGGTTTAACGGACTTTCACTGTACCATGATAAATTTTATGTCAATAAAATTGATGGGGGATGGATGAGTGACTGTGAGGGCCAGTTTAAGACTGGTCTTGTTAAATAATTAAAAGAATAATTAAAAGTGATTGTGTTAGTGGGCGGGCGGATGGGTGGTTTGCCTGACAAGTTTGGGATTGTGTCACTGTGTTCTTTTCTTGGTTTGGTTGGCTGTGTGGATGGTAATGTTTGTATCTTCTGATCGATTTGAAGCATTAACATTTTTGTTTCGATGGGTTTTAGAGCAAGAAGTGCAGGGCTCCACCTGACATGTGAATTTAAAATGAATTTGACCTGCATATTGTCGTTTAAAATTGAAGTTGCCTAATAATATTTTGATGGGATCGTCTTTAAAGTTCACTGTTTGAAGGCTGTAACTGTAAGCATGGCGACTATTCCTGCATACTTTAATGTTAATCCGCCGGTGAATTTCACAGTCATTTCTGTAAATCTGATTTCATTCAGTGATGTATAATTGATAACTGGTTCATGAAACGCATTTTACAATTTCAGTACTTTCTGACCATGCCAGTCAAGAGTCAAGGGCACAGTAGTAATAGTATTAGGATATGGGGAAGTGAAAAGCTTGATTTCCAAACTCGGAAACCACATTCCTAAAATAAAACGCCACGGTGTTGGAAAATGGCTTTTGAGTTCGACTTTGACTTCTTAAAGTCTACATTTCATCCGCATCAATAAGTTGTGTTTTGCTAAGATCATATTTGCCTTCAATTACATTAAGTGAAATAGTCTCACAAACTTGAAAGCGTATGTATGTAGTTAGCTTTTGACTATTTTTCAATTCTACATTGGTTACATAAATTACTTCTGTTGTAAAGGAGATTGCCTTTCTGTCAACTTTTAACATGGAAACAGTATTCACTATATTACGGTCTATCTATCGCATTAAAGAAAAACAAAAATTTTCAAACTATAGACTACTTCGATTCTTAAGCGACGATATGCATTTGAAAGATTTTTCTACTGTCTTTATAGAGCAATGCCTGACATTTATTCATATATATGAGCCAATTAAGCTCCAAGGTAAAGCTTCATAATTTGCAGAGGTTTCATAACAATTTCATTTTTTTTCTTGCTTTTAAAAGGTTATGAATTCTTGTTTGTAATTAATTTCACATTTATTTCATTAATTTGACCCAAGGTCCTGTTTTGGTCTGCACCTTTATGAAACTTTCTGATGTAACTGTTTTACAAAGGGCCTCGAATAATAATACTGCGGTTTATAAGTCTCGCATCCAGCTTATGTCCTCTTACGTGACTTCACACTATTATTACTCCAAAAGCTTGATCATTCTAGAACTTTCTCAACTCCACGGGGAGCATACAGTGTCGGGGCCATTAACTGGCGCTGATCACTAGCATTTCTGACAATTTTCCACTGCCTATAGCCAGGTACCCATTTTACAGACAAATGGGCAGGGGGAAATGTGAATAAAATCCTTTCCCAAGGCATTTATAACATGACTATGGTCAGGAATCTTCAACTAATCTTCATAACTAATGGCTTCATAGAGCTTGAAAGTTTTTAACGGCATAATTTCTCAAGTCTAAACCTAACATTGTTGTAGAGACAGTGGACACGACCTCATAAGATATTTCCAATCGTCGAGGTTCAAAATTGCAGGCCTATCTGCGCACAGAAAAAAACTTGTCTTGTGATTTCGTCTCAGAGAGATTTCTTTCCGATTCACGTCACTGAACGCAAGATAACTTCTGTGTCTTAGCTGGGCTACATTGTTCAAACGAGTTGATTACGTTATTTTGAACGCCACCACCATTTTTTTTTTGTGTTATGGTTACAAACGAGCACCGAATCTGCAATAGTGTGAGCATGTGTTGATAGTAACTGTAAAAACGAAGCGGTCCCATTTAAACACTAGATTTTTCCTTGGTGTTACACAGTTTGGTTTTCTAGTGGATTTTATGATCAGTTCGTTGACCGGTTAAAATGTTGCATATAATATGCGCGACACTCGCTGCAATAAATTTTCTCCCGTTTTTGCCTCAACAAATCAAGTGGTCGACACAGTCAAGCCTAGATTTAGATAGACCTAGTGGAGGCAGTGTGTAGCGTAGAGCGTTGTCCACTTTTCAATGGAGGGTCCAACCAATTCTAGACACAAAAGAAATGTGGGTGGCTTCATCCTTAACTATGAGACAGATTTGTCGTCATCATTTAAAACTTCATCGAGCAAATGATGATATTCGCCATAACATTCCCTTTTCTGAAATATGCTGTGGACCATAGGTCTTCTGTACGGGCGTCTTTTCTTTAACAAGAACAACAAAAAGAGCTGTATCGTCAACACACACAGCGAGCGCTTCCATCTTGGAATGTGAATCTCGAATGGAAGGTGAAACGGGTGCAATCCAATTGCATATTCAACTCGATTTTACTCTCCCAAAATCACGAGTGGGAAAATTGAGGGACTGTGAAGACTGAAGGCATTCCTTGTTTGTGAAATACAACCTTAAACGTCAACACGGCTCATTTAAGCTTACTCCAGGATGATTTGAAAGTTTTTATCACCAGTATATTTTCAGTTATCGAAGGA
This sequence comes from Ellobium chinense, assembly GCA_033807755.1. Classification (NCBI taxonomy): domain Eukaryota; kingdom Metazoa; phylum Mollusca; class Gastropoda; order Ellobiida; family Ellobiidae; genus Ellobium; species Ellobium chinense. Next base: position 3,036,444 of record JAWQUT010000032.1, read on the forward strand.
GCCTAGCTAGCAACGTTGGCGATGAAGTTTCACAAGTGCTGAAGTAGGTCTATTCAAACGGCAACTCGAAACCGTTCAGTTGTCAGGAGTGTCAGTGCACAAGGTCCATGCCTGTTTAGGCAAATTCGTGCTAGACCAAAGCTTTGGCAACAAAGTCTCTAGTGTATGGGGTAATGTGGAATCCTAAATTTATCCCCATTGTCCTTATTTGGCATCACAACGGTCTTGACTGATCTGTGCGCGGCTAGTTACTGTCAGTATCACTGCCAAGCTCTGTTGTCGCTAACTCTGGATTCGAAAGTGGAGCTGGACTGAACACTTCTTGCTCAAAACCCGCAATACTGATTCTAATGCGGCTTAGAATATGAGACGCTTTAGGGTACGCAATTTCTGTGCGTACTGATAGAAAACGTACGTGTATGATAAATCCCTGTTTCTACTTGCACGGCTGAGACTGTTTAAATTTATACTGGCGAGGACACTTGCGACTGCCGTGAGCACCTACAATAATCGTCAGTGGTTGTCACACTTGAGTCGTACGTAGGTGACAGACAAAAGGAAGTGTGTGCGATAGTTTCTCTTTTTTTGTAATCACTGTATGCATTCCACGCGTTCATACCGACACTCGTCTGTTTAGATCAGGGGACAGTACCCTTCATTGTTTCCCTACTCGGGTGACTTAAATGTATGATGACAAATTAATTACTGAAGTAAAAAATCGACACTTTATTTGGGACAAAACCGGCAAAAATCATTTTGATAGAGACATGAGCACCTTAGCATGGGACACCATTGCGAAAAATGTTGGAGGAGACGGTGATGAAACTCTCCATGCAATTTTCGCGATTTGTTCATTGGATGTACAAAAAATTACCGAAATCAATGCTTTTTTTATGTTTCGTTTCTTCCACCACCACCACAAAATCCCTTTTTGTGCTTTGTAATATTGTAAGCGCCATGTTTATCACAAAACCAGAAGCGTCTGGTCTAGTACTATAGTATGAATACTCTTTTTCGGTACGCACAGAAATCGCGCGTCACTATAAACGTTCCCTTATAGAGACATTTTCAAGTTCGGACATCTTATGAACTGTTCTGGCAGATTCGAGTAGGCATGCGTAGCCTATCTCTTGGTATTAGTCAAATTGCACTTTACGTATAAGGCCGTAAACACAGTGCTTTCACATTCCACTCGTTCTCTTTGTGAGACCTACTTTCACTGTGAAACCGTGACGGGAGATCTATATAATCTCTAGTAGGCGACGGAGTGGCACCCATTCACTTTTCCCTCACTTCCACAACTGTCCCGTGAATTCAATTCAATTTAATTTCCAGTGTAACACCAGTTACAAGACATGGAATGGCTGCTACCATAGGTCAAAATACATCAACATCATGGGACGTTCGGACTTACGCTTTACATCATAAAAAAGAACTTTACATCATAAAAAAAGAACTTTACATCATAGCGAAAGAACAGAAATTTCCTCCAGGAAACTAAAATTAAATGTAATTGAACAAATAAACTGATCAATAAATTGTCTACATGAATATGAATTCCGCCACAGCCAAAGACAATCAAACTATAATTCAAAGGAGCGCACACATGGTGAACTGCCTCTAGAGTAGATGACAGCAGATAGTTTTTAAAGGTAACAAATTTTATGATGCTTTGAAAAGTTTTTTGTGCACATTGTATTGAAAAGGTTGTGCATTACCTTACTCTTAGTGTTCGGATTAACTTTAACGTATTTTTCAATCGAGTTTTAGCGCCGCAATAAAATTTCTCACGTGTTTGCTCCAGGATCATTCCATGGTAACTGGCGGTACATTTAGACAATTCTTTTCAAACAAAAAAAGCACTCGCAGATTTACCTAGTCTATAATCCATTTTATTTAGTTATCTTTACACAAATAAAATAAAAAAAAACAATGCCAAAGTAACAGACAAAACTAACATTTGACTTAAGAGATAAATTGGATCTCATATAATCACAAGGTTGGTAACTGATGGGACAGAAAAAGTTATCTTCGTTTGTACATGGTAACCCAAAGTAGCCAAATCTATGAAATTCCACCACTGATAATAGGAAAACACAATATTATTCATTCAGATAATGCATCTTAACAGGTGGATAAAGCATTTTTAATCCTCCAACAATAATTTAGTAGGCTACACTAGGGCCGTCTGTCTAAGTAACTGATTGGATACAGTGGTCACACAGCATTCTAGAGAAGAAAGCTACTTCGCACATGACTATGCACGAGGGAAAACCCTACCAAAAACTGTTATTGAACTAGATTCTGCACAATGATGCACCAACTTTGTTTATAGTGTTGCATTTGAAACAATGGGTCCTCGCGTAACATTTTCCATGGAATGACCCTTCAACAAATCAAGTGGACAACACGGTCAAGCCTAGATCTCGACCTATCCGAGGCAATGGCAACCCCCCTTTAAATATGACACATTTGTCGTCATCATTTAAAACTTCATCAAGCAAATGATGATATTCGCCATAACGTTCCCTTTTCTGAAATATACCGTGGACCCAATAATTTATTGTCTTCTGTAATGGCGTCTTTTCTTTAACAAGTAGAACAACCAGAGCTGTATCACCAACACACACAGCGTTTCCATCTTGGAAAATAGAAAGTAAAACTGATGCAATTCGATTGTATTATATACTCACGATCAAAAGTAAGTATACACCTCAATCATAACCCATAGCAAAAAGACAACGTGACAAGGGGAGGTGAAACGTGTGTTGTTCAAACATGGGGTTTATTTTCAACAAAGTTCACGCAAATGGAACCTCCTTGTCTCGAATCTGGGGTCTGAAGTCCCATATTTTGTGGAGGAGGGTGAAAACAAAAAATCAAGACTCCTCGTCCATAAATAGGTCCCAATTAAAACGATGCAGAATCTTGGCAGCTTACCTTGTCCGTCGCATTTTGAACTGTAAGTGTAAAGGTCAAGTCACACTTGAAACTAGTACCTTGTGTGCCCTCCGGCGGCATTAATCACAGCAGTGCATCTGCGCCGCATCGAGTTGATCAATGTTGCCAACTGCTGCTGTGGAATGTTGTTCCATGCCTGTGTCAATGCTTGAAGTAGTTGGTGCTGGTTCTGTGGTGGGGGGTCCATGGCTTCGACTTCGCGTCCAATGATGTCCCAAACGTGCCCACTAGGGTTGAGGTCTGGGGAAACGGCAGGCCAGGGGGTGAGGACGTTGATGTGCTGGGCTACCAGGAACTTCTGGGTCACTTGAGTTCGGTGGGATGGGGCGTTGTCGTGCTGGAGAGTGAATCCAGGGTGTTGATTTAAAAACGGAATAGCGTGAGGCTGGAGGATAATGGCTGTATACCTCGCTCCTGTCAGAGCAAGAGGAACATGAATAAGAGCTGTTCTGTGATCTCTGGTGATCCCGCCCCATACCATCGCCTGCCCATAGCCTCTATTCGGGGCCTCGTGGATGCAATTGGGCAGATACCTCTCGTTGGTTCACCGATAGCAACGCATGCGTCCATCATGTCTCCCAGGGACAAATCTGGATTCATCTGTAAAAAGAACAGGAGCCCATTGTTGTCTTGTCCAGGCGGCATGAGTACGAGCCCACTGCAGGCGGGCCTGGCGGTGATGAGGCTGCAGAAGAGGCCGCTGCAGGGGTGTCGCGCACTGATGCCAAAGGCAAGGAAGCGGCGTTGGACTGTGTGTCTGCTTATAGCTTGATGTCCGGGAGAGTTCTGGGCTGTTTGTGTGGCAGTTTGGAAGCGGTTCCGAAGGTGCTGGATACGGATAAACCGGTCGTCCCCTGGAGTTGTAATTTGGGGTTTCCCACTTCTAGGCTGTTCAGTAACTGTCCCAGTGACAAGAAAAGGTTGCTGCCAATGGTAAATTGTCCGTCTTGTTACACTGAACATCATAGCAACCTTTCTGATGGACACACCGGCTTCCAGGTGTCCAATGGCGCGAGCACGCTCTTCCGCACTCAAGCGTGGCATGGTTAACACTGAAGAAAAACTAAACTTTTCTCTTGATTTGAAGACTGTTTGAGTGAACAAGTAAATCCTAAGTGAAAATTCAACTCTACATATCACGTGATGACCAGTAGATGCAATTAGGTCAAAACAGCACGTGCACATGGGGGCGAGTGAACCAATCGCGCGATCGTAGAATTTTTGTTTTGAAATCATTCTGAACATTACTCACAACAATCCCTGCAGACCACTTTGTTTTAGGTCCATGCCCTACATAATAACAATGTAAACAAAACTGTATACTTACTTTTGATCGTGAGTATATATGGGTCAGGCTCAGTTTATTGTAACAAAAAGGTGACAACCTTAACAAAATTTCAAATTGAGTGTGTGTCAAAAGTAATGTATTTACATTAAAGCTCAGAGTCAGACATCTGAGTGCCATCTCTGAATTGCTTGACATAATTCCTGGATTCATAATTCTGTTACAAGTGAAGATTATGTCTATGACGCATGTTACTGTGACATGCCCCAGGACCAAACGCCGTAATTCGACGATTTAATCAAATTAATCGGCGTATTTGCGGGATGAGATTTTTCATAGCTACCGTAATCCCCTTGACCGCCTCGGGACTTTTTCCGTTTCAACCGGAACTTAATATGCTTTTGAATGATACCTCATTTGCATTGAAAAAAAAAAACAAAGTACATCATTGACACCGACGCAAGATAAAGAGGCAGCGTAATATCTTCCAAGTTTTTTATCCTGGCGACAAACCTATTGAAGTTATATAGATCCATAGACTATATATGTATTTTTGGAAAAGGCATGAATGTATCTATCTAATAATGAGACAGTAAACTTTGGACTTCATTGATTTTATTCATACATTTGGTGAGCCCAAAGATGACAGAAAAAGAAAATTGTCAGCGTATGTACGTGACATGAAAACTTCATTCAAAAATTGTCCGTCTTAGGTATAGAATAATTAAAGCACAAGCATAAAATCAGTCAATTGTTCAGAGGTTTGACTCCCTTTTAACCCTTAAAAAGCAAGCAGTAACAATAAATCTTATAAGTATCATAAAACATTACATGTAACGTGAGGCTTGTTACGTGACATAAAGGAAATGTGATGCTTGTTGCAAGGACAAAAATGCCTTGGAAAGGATCTCTTAAAACTTCCAAAAACTTCAAAAAAAATACAGGTGCTGCCTGTATTCAAAGAATAATTATTTTAGTAGGTTTATTTAACCGTTTCCACCCAGACTAAACGCTGTAATGGTCATTAGCATTCCTGGATTAAGTTCTGTTTGATCTCTATCCAAATCAGCAAGCTCCACGGAACTGACAACATATTGTGGCCAAAATGTTCCTTAAAACAATAGTCTATACAGAGTATATTATACATAAAATTTAAATAGACCTAGATCTAGTCAGTTACGGTAACATTTAAACTGGAAATAAAATGCTTGCTTCATCTAAAACTACCACAGTCAAAATTCTTTAATAAGCCTAGAAATGTAGGGTCCACCAGTGTTTTGAATCAAACACATCAAACAGTTTAGGCATGTGCAGCGGCGAATGTTCCATCCCTTATCAGATACTCAAAGAAGAGATGATGTTCCGGCCAGAACGAGCTTGATGGCTGAAAATGAATACATGTAATAAGAATCTCGCACTATAAATTTGTCAGTCAGCTGGCGTGCATTCAAACCAAGAATAGAGTTTAACCTTAGTTATACACCATCTCAAATATTTTAGTAAGCAAATATAATTAAAAAGAAATACAACATTTATTTCATGTGATTCATGTTACATTGATATAATAATCATTTAATTTTGTTATAACCATGTAACATGAGTCACAGGAAAAACTGTTGCTTGAGTAGCTAGATTTTTCCCCTTTCAAAAGAAACAATTTTGATTTTAAGGATGAAAAGTCTATGACTCAAGTATACCACTAATACCAGCTATGTTGGTAACAATACATAATTTACCAAATGTGTCACACTTGTTACATAGTCACATAAGTTAATGCTATGGTGCTGTAACATGCGTCACTCAAGAACATAAGTCCGCTCCATATGAACTTATTTACTTGCTGGGGTGCCAACAACAATAAATGATATGTTCTATGAGATCTACACAGAAATAAAATAAACCAACATGCTGCTTTATGTTTAACGTTGCAATCTTGCCAAATCCATGAAATTGTGGTGCTCGTTACACAGGACATAGACTAGATCCACGTCACAAATTTGCCCCAAACTAGAGCGAAGCTGTTTAGTGTTTCTGAAAATTATCAAAACTGTCTATCACTAGTATCACTAAAGTAGCCAGGAGTTCAGAAATATCTCATGACAAAAAATGCATCCATCGATTAGGTGCCGGTATTATATTTCTTATGAAACTTACATGTTCCTTCACAAAGGTGACGCATGTTACATTGTCTAATATAATGACGTGACAGAGCTTCGGTTGTACCCACCTGCACGAACTGGGGCCATCATGAGAACTGTCTATAAGTGAAGTTAAAAGTCTCTTCATTGCTATTAAAATTGGTGATCAGAAACGAAACGAAACGAAACAAAATTAGACCGGGCTTGCTGCAAAAGCTCGCTTCTTATACAGTGACATAAACTTCCCTTAATCAAAGTCAAAGTGAGACGCAATTCAAACAATAGCAGGATGCCCAGTGGATTTCAAAACAGGTTCAATTTAATAATCACATACACAGGTCATTATACAGCCATGTTTCATTCCCAACCTTGCCCTCAGGCCTGAGCTATTCCCCAGTGATAGAGCCTTTCACTAGGGACATTAATGATTAACGTAACGAGCATCACGCAGCTATGTACACTGGGGGTTTTTTTTTGGTTTGTTTGTTTTTCAGTGCCCTATATATATGGTCATTTTTGTTCTAAATAAACTTTACAATTCCTGTCTTAAACATAAGACAAGTTGTGTCTGTTTTTGCTGGCATTCGGTGCTTTTTGAAGGTCATTAGTTCATATTATCTAGACTAAATGTGTCGGGTTTTTTAAAGCATTTTAGGCCGGCCTTCCAATCCATAGGACGGCACACGGCACACGGCTCACGACAAGTCGGCACGCGACGTGCGACAGGTCTTGACCCTCCTCNGTCTTGACCCCCCTCACATAGGAGACGCGACACGTGACAAGTCGGAACGGCATAGGCAGTCGTGAGTCACACTTCCTTTCGTCAGCATGGATTCTTCTGATGAAGATATTTTGATTGCGCTAGCATTGCTAATAGTCTAGTAATAAAAGAATGGCAAAACAACCTTGTGTTCAGAAATGTTTCACATTGAATGGAAATAAATTGGTCATGCTGAAATGTTAGCCATTGTGACTGTGAAACCTGTTTATATCAAAATTAATAGAATACCGTAAACTGGGGGGGGGGGACTTTGCACAGTACAATAAACTCATCTGGTGGAAATTTACGATCAATATCTTCCCAAACTTGCTTTCTTTGTTCCTTGTTATGGTAGTCTGGATTTTGGGGGTCCCAAATAAGTGGCCGGGCTCTCACAAGCTCAATAAGCTTCTTCTTGTAGTCGTCCATCTCGAGTACACCTGCCACACACCTCACAAAAAGTGAACAAGTTGACTTTTCAACACACGCGGTTTTCGTTACCGCTGTGCCGTGTCGTCCTATGTAAGGCGGTACTCTAAATCTTTGTGCCCACTTTTGTTTTCACGCGTGAGGTGCGTTGTGTGCCGTGTGCCGTGTGCCGTCCTATGGAAGTCCGGCCTTAGTGGATGATATTTTGAAGACAGAATCTTATATTTTTGTTATTTTTGTAGATTTTCACCTAATGTTGCAGACTAGACTATATCTATGGAGTCTGTTTTGTAACACCTTGATGCCATGTACAGTCCATAATTTTAGAGCAGATAGATAAAAACCCAAGTGAATATTATATGCATCAATAAGCTGAACCTGACCCATATCCAACTCGATTTCTACTCTCCCAAAATCATGAGGGGAAAACGAGTGGAATGTAAACTACGTTTACAGCCAAAGTATCAGAATTATGTTTTTACAAGAATAATTCGTTCAGAAACTCGTGCCCCAAGTCTCCTGCATTTTTTTTTCCATAACTGATGTATTGCGGTTAATTTTTGCATGCAGTAGAATCTCCACGACCTAAAGCTTTTCTGATCGACAAGTTCACACTGTTTCACAGAATATAATGTGGATTTAGCAAAGCGGCAAATTTCTTTTAATCTTTTTGGAAAATCACAATGAGAGTGCCCCAAACGTTAACTTTTAATTAAGTTCTGAAAAAGATTAAGAGGCAACATCATTGCTTCCCGGCGAATCGAAGGTATAGTCTATCCTCAAAGAAGAGCCCAACTTTTCTGTTTTACTGCTTCACTTTACTGCCGTCGCTCGCTTTGTAATACAGAAGACTCAGTGTTTTCAGGTCCGTCACAACAGTGTGGCCATGCGCATCATTGCCGACTCCGTGCAGAGATTCGGTTGCCTTTTTAGGAAGGAAGAACGCGAGGTACCCGTGTACCCGAGTTGCAACTTTGCTGAAGTGTATAGTTTTTTGAGCGAAAGACTGAAATGCCTGTCCCAACAAAGTTGAAACAGCCCGAAGTACAATTATTTTTGTTGTAATCTTAAAAATTCCAACCTCAGTTTTCGAAGGGCAAGAAATGGGTCATGGAGATTAGTATTCCAATTCCAGGCATACCAACATTCAACACAAACTAATCAGAGGGCTGCAAAGTCTGATAAAAAAGGACCAAAAACAATTCGAAGGGGTATCCTTAAAAGAAAAAGCCGACGTTTTGTTTTACCACTTCACTCAAGTAATTTGCAAGTGAACGTAATTATTTATACAGTCAGAGTGAGATATAAAGAAGTGAACCTCCCGTTTCTTTGTTTGACAATCAAACTTCACAACTTATGAAGCAAAACACCTGTGTAGAGTGACACAATTAATTACAGTCAGAGTAACTCCTCTCTGAAATTTGTGGCCATATTTTGAATTGTTGCACAATGATCACACACATGCTGTGCAGCACTGTAAGAAAGAGTAGACTAGGAGTCGCATTTAATGAAGCCATTCAGGGGTTTGAAAGGATACTAATAATACTAATATTAAACAGAAGAAAGGCATGTAGCAAGTCATTACGAAGGACATGTTTACGAAATTAACAATAAGACCAAATCCTTTAGCTATAAATTTATGTTGTATAGACCTATTAAAATTTAAGGAGACTCGACGGAGATCTTTTCAGCAATTGCAGGACTGCGTATGGTGCAGGTGCAAGAGGAAAGCAAGGTAGAGATGCTTGTTTTTATTTTTACATCACGGAACCCGTGTCGACTTTCATCAGCTATGACAAAATGGTCTATTTTTTTTGTTGTTGTTGTTTTTACTGAATAATGCATTTTCCTTTGAATTGTCCTGCTGGGCCTCCGTAGACATCGTTTTGGACATTTTAAGCTCTTACAGTCCCATTCTGCCTTTCAGAAACCGGGACAGTTTAACAGTCATCAGTGATAGATCAACGTAAATGCACTGGTGAAAAAGTCACCACAAGCTTTTCATCGATGGTCGACGTTAAGTTGGTTTTTTTTCAGCCACAAACCAGAGCGCAAGTTTAAATGCAGGTTTGTTTTATTTAAAAACACGTATCACTTCGTATCAGTTGATTGCTTGCCATGTTCTGTAGGATGAATGGAATTCAATATTTTCGGTAACCGTGGCTGAAGTATAGGCCTACTCTGTTAAAATTTCAGAAGATGGTTAAAGACTCCTTTTATGGCGAAAATGGAGGGTTCACTCTTTTGTCGTGTCATCTTGTTTCCTTTACACACACGCCCATACAAACAGTGTCAATCGGGGAGGGGGCGCGAATATAGGCTTTTTTGTGCGAGGGAAAAAAATCTTGCCAACATGTAATACTAATAGGCTAGCAATAAATGAAACTGTGTGAGAAAACAGGTTATTTAGATTCAGCACTTGCATAACGTCCACAGATACTAGAGATGTCCGTATTGTCTGCATTATAAAACCTGATGATATAGTCACTTGTCACGAAACCGAAAAGTGTCTTTTTTTTGGGGGGGAGGGGGAGGGAGGGGATCTCGGAAATCTATTTCTCTCACCCTATTTTTGACTCCCTTGTAAAATATTAGGCCCAAGGTCCTTAAGTAATTATGAGTAATTAATCAAAAACATCTTGGACTGCAAATCTCCTAATCGAGGAAAACTTTCACAGAACGCGAATGATCAAGCCTTTTAACTTTTAATTCTTTAGTAGGTTTCATAATTCCTGAAAGGCATTCTGCCCGCAGATTTTAGGAAGCTTTATTAGTTTTAAAGGAGGAAGAAAACCTGATTATTTTGAGACCAGAAGGGTCTCTCTGATACCTTGGGTTAATTATCATAGGCTGTTTTGATCGCAATCTTCTTCAATGTGCTCATCACAATCATCTTCCCATCATTACTATATACTAATACTACACACACAGAACAGTTATCTTCATCTTCGTCATTGCCGCCACCACAGCCTTCACTATAACACACTCCCAACACCATTACACACCTATTATTGATGGGTCATCTTGTCTATCATCATCAACAAAACTTCAGCTTAAATCCAAACAGCAACAAACATAACAACATAGTCTAGTCTACATGTAATAAGCAAACAAACAAAAAAGGCGTTAAGAATGGCTTAACAAGAAATACAGGTCCATGTTTTGTTCTATTGTATCTCATTTGTCATAATATAGTCTACAGTAAAATGTAGTTTGGCATAAACTTTATGAAAAAGAGACATGCCTCTTCATGAAAATTTTACCACAGTGATAGGTGGTAGACTACATAATATGAACTCGTTCACAAATTGTGCGATATTGTTATCAGATGGAAAAGCGGCTTAAAATTTTGTACAATTGTGGGATACAGCCTCGTACGTCAAATAATTTAAACAGACTACATGGACATGTATCTGGTTTCGGAGACTAAACAACAGAAATTCTCATACTTTCTTTAGTGGTGTTGTGTAAATTAGTTCCCTGAGAACAGGCAGTTAGGGAAATATACTAAAGAAGACCCATTCAGCATAGCCTGAGCCCGCTCATTCGGGAGACAACGGTTAAAATGAAATACGCAGGATCTAAGACTTGGGTTCGGTTAAAAAAAAATGCTCCGTATTTAACATAGAAGCCTGAAAAGAGGAAAACAAACGTAGTTTCTCGTTTCCTTTTGTTTTATTGGGTATTTTCGGTTTAACCGTTTTAGCTTTAACCTTTGAGTACTGCATCTGCAGACCTAACGCGGTGAGAGTGGCTCCTATCGCTAGAAATAGAATATAACGGTGTTAACTGTTATAAGACATCATGAAGTCTGATTCCGGGAGGGCAAAGAAGGGGGAGGGGGCAATCCATACTTTCTTGAATATTCGGGCTCGTGGGTAAAACATTCATGCTCAAAAATAACAAAGTCTGGACCAGCACAATGCAGTGTGTATGCAAGTACCTCGAATTTTGACCTGCTGCATTATTCTATCAACTATCACATCAGACATCATACTATTCCAAAAGTCTTATAGGCTAACTATTGATAAAATAATATAGACGTAGTGGTATCTACTCAGTATTTATTTAGATCTACCCTGATTATAAAACCTAGGCCTACAGCTCAATGTCACCAACCACATGCCTAAGAATATGAGGTGATGTGCAAGAGTGAGGTGAATTTTAAAGCCAAATCAACTCCTATCTTGCATTTCCCTTTCCCTTTCTTTATGACCAACGCCCCTGAACACAATTATCATGACGTGCCTAACAGGTCAAATCGCTCATTATGAAGACCTGATGAAGGGAAGGGATGGGGACATTTTTTGTGACAGTAGTCTGGAACTGTGAATAGATCAGGGTTCTGCGGACCGATGACGTAAGTTCCGGGGTAAAAGGTCAGGTTGTGGGAGACCATTTGCACGACTTCGCTGTACCTACAGGGCACAATGTCGTAGGTCACTAGAAGAAAGTCACCATTGGAGACTGCCCCTTGCTTGACCCATCCATAACAGGAAAGATTGTTGATGAACTCCGTAGCGTACATTGAGCCACCTTTCATCCAGTCTGGCCGAAGTATAGTGCACCTGTGGGAAATAAAGCCTGCAAGCTGTGGAAGTGTTTTTAGGGAAAAATTCTAATGTTTATACTTCCCCGTTAGTGTGAGACTCTAGCAAATGAAATGTGAAGGCAATGATTTTACAGTTCATTGCCAAAACGCCATCTCCATTCACAAGCTAAACGCTTTGCAGTGAAAGAGGAAGTGGTCATAAACATTTGATGTTTCTTTTGGTTTGCTCGAATTGTCCTGATTTGTTGGTCATAACAGAGGGTTGCCATACTACAGGTTATCCCTTCCGCCTATCAGCGAAAGTAAATTCGAGAGAGTGTCAGCTTTTACATTTTTACGAAATTTGCCAGACTTTTGGAGTTCGACCACCTCCCTTCCCCGCCCTCCGCCCCTAACCATTAGCACAGGTCCAGGTGTCATAATATATATATTGCCTCTAAGTAGTCTAAGTCCTATATACTCACGATCAAAAGTAAGTATACACGTCAATCACAACCCACAGCAAAAAGCCAACGTGACAAAAGGAGATAAAAACTGTTGGTTTTGTTTTTTTTTGAAACGTGGAGTTTATTTTCAATTAAGATCACAGAAAAGGAACTTCTGGGACTTGAATATGGGGTCTGAAATCCCACATTTTGTGGAGGAGGGTCAAAACACAAAATTAGAATCGGCGTCCATGAGTGAGTCCCAACTAAATGATGACGAATCTTGGTGTTAGCCACCTCCCTTACATTCAAAGCTGTAAAAGTCGTCACACTTGAACCTAGTATCTCGTGCGTCCTAGGACACATTGGACTTGAAATCGAAGCTATGGTTCCGTCACCACAAAACCAACACCAACTAATTCAAGCGTTGACACAGGCATTGAACAACATTCCACAGCTGCAACTAGTAACTCTGATTAATTCAATGCGGAGCAGATGCACCGCTGTGATCAATGCCACAAGGGGGCACACAAGATACTAGTTTCAAGTGTGACTTGACTTTTACAGCTATGTATGCGAAGGAGAAGGTTCGCAACCAAGATTCGTCCTCTTTTAGTTGGGACTCACTCATGGACGCTGATTCTGATTTTGTGTTTTGACCCTCCTCCACAAAATGTGGGATTTCAGACCCCATATTCAAGTCCCAGAAGTTCCTTTCCGTGATCTTAATTGAAAATAAACTCCACGTTTGAAAAAAAAACAATTTTCATCTCCTTTTGTCACGTTGGCTTTTTGCTATGGCTTATGATTGACGTGTAGTCTATACTTACTTTTGATCGTGAGTATATAAACCTAAATCTTAACTTCAAGTAAACATTCTTATTAAGCTGCCTGACACTGGCACTGCATACACCTGACAAAGGGCAAGATTACTCTAACTAGGCTTAGGGTCTGGATTACAAAAGAAAAAACTTAAATGAGAGATTTCCTGGACATTGGTGATCTCTAGGGACTAGGCCAAGTTTTCATTTTCTTTCTTTATAACCATACCCGTACTCCTAGCTCTAACCTTCTAGGCGGAACTGTCTGAATTTACAGTTTCAGCAAGAGGTCAGTGCAGAGACGTGTGCAAAAGCGCAACCCTCTTTTCTTATTGTGAAACGTTTTGTTTATGCAGTTAGATCTGTATACTGTGAAACACGACTACATTAGTACATCTCAGAAACGGCCCTAAAGCATTCCCCAGTCCATTTTTGCATCAGTCTGTGAGACCCCAGAACGCTTTATTATTACGAGAATGGCAAAGACATTGAAATATCAAATATGGCCTTTATAAGCGAATACGTCACAGAAACCCCGCTCTCGTCTGACATGGCACCATCAAAATGAACATGAAGATACTACTCCTTGCTTCCTTCTTCCCCTGCCTCAATCCTCCCAAACCCTTCCCGTCTTTAATTTTGTGGCTTACCCTTGTTTTTTCCCACACAGCCAGCAGCAGGTCTTCTGTTCAGGGTAGTGGATGTACATGTCTTCACTGGGATCGAATATGATGTGACAAGGTGCGCTGAAACAATTGATAAGATGAAATGTTTTCAGATCTTGCTAGAAGGGCCGGAAAAAGGATGCCTATTAGACCCTGATTCTTTCCCTTTCTATTTTGCATTCTATATAGATCTAGTTCTCTTCTTTTCACGGTTATATTATCCTCTTTCCTGTTATTTTTTTTTTGAGTCCCTGGAACTATGCCTTGTGCCACCTCTCTCTAAATTTTCGTAACATCTTCCGTCCCCACTTCCATTACGTACCCGTGATTTCATCTCTCCTCCGTTTATCTGTGGCAGATTTAAACTCTTGTTTGTAGATTACATAAATTTCTCAATATATCTTAATCTCTTGACCAATAACTCAACCTTAGGTCTATTATCGGTTTTCGCATTTCTACCGTAATATGGGTTTTAAATACTGCCTAAAAGTCTTTTGTTGTTTTGTTTGTTTTAAGGTCCATGTTCAATACATCTACGGTTACTGAGACTGAGACAAGACCTACTCTGGTTCGTGATCGCTGAGGTTCTGGTTCATACAAAAGGCGTTGTGTTGTCCCTTTAGATGATCGAACCTGGCCCGGAGGTTGGCGTAGTCGTAATACCAGCTGCCATTGTTCTGACTGATGTACGTGTGGGAGGTAATGGGCTTCTTGATCTGGTCCAAACAGTACATTGCAATTTTAATATCAAATAGGGATCCAGGTAATAGGCTACTAGCAATGGCGTAAGAGCAACAACAATGGCATGAACGGCAGCAAATACAATACTTTGCCTTTATGGGCAAAGAGGAGACCATTATCATTAAGGTAGGGTGCGCCTTCTGAAAAGGGGGTCTAGGGGTTAAAATATCGAAATTGGACTTTTGGTATTTTTAGACACTTTGACCTCTTCTACTATGAGAAAAATAACCTTTAAGGCCAGAAACATCCGTTTTATGCCCTGAAAGGGCACCTCTAGATGGTCATCTTAGCCTTGTATAAACGCGCTATCAAAACTTCAAATGCGTTTTTCTCAAAATGTTGTTTTTCTCCACTTTTTTCCCTAAGGCTTTTTTATTTCTGAACTGACTGACTTCAAAGTTGGAATATATCTATCGCATAGAATGTGTTTTAATAAAATGCATCCTTTTTTCTAGATTTAATTCACGTTTTTGGAAAAGAGTCGATTATCTGGTGGAAAATTGAGAAAAATACACATCCGTACACACACATATTTCATTTTTTTTTACTGACATTGTATGATAAATAAACAAAAAACAAATGCATTTTATTATTTTTATAGAGCTATTTTATAAGTGTACAAAATTTGAATTGATCTCATTCAAAACTCTAGGAGCCTTAGGCTTTTGAAAATAGCTCATTTTCAACACACGAAATCCAATATGGCG
>JAWQUT010000032.1:3062536-3078400 GCA_033807755.1 Ellobium chinense
CTAAGAAGTACACTTTTGGTCGGTCCCAAGGCGTACGCATTATCCGTGTTCCATGGTACTTGTGTTTTGGTTCAATTTTAATATATACCCGATTTATCAGATTTCAGATAAATTGTAGATATTCACGTGTAAACAGCTCACAATATAAACACGCTCTTTCTATTTGCAACTTATGTTTTACTTAAGCATGTTGAGTTTCGACGCTACTTGGTATCATCAGGTAAACAATCAATGTTACTTTTGTTACGAAGTATGGTTTTCAGCGATGATTCCTTTGGTCAGTGACACTGATACTGATGACGAGATAACGAAGCTTTGAAACTGAATTTACTATGGCCTCACTATGAGTATGAGATTTCATGTCATTTGTTCTAGCTAGAGAATACCAGCCTCATCCTCATTTCATCTAGGTTGAAGGTCGAATTCACCCAATAGTTGAAAATCAACTTTTGGGGGGGCCTTTTTTTTGTTGTTGTAAACAGAATATTTTCTTGGATGCCACTGTTCAGGGAATTATCTGAAAACGGAGGCCGTTGCACTGTTTTCCAATTTCAGAGATTGCTATTTGAAACCAGCCTGAGAATATGTGATTGGAAACGAAATATCAAAAAAAAATCGTTCTTTTTATCCTACTAAAACTGCCTTCTCTGGGCGTGTTTTAGTCTAATTAATTCATGTTTATGCACTCGCAAGTATAATTTTCAAGCTGACTGTAGCTGTTATCAATATGTTTCAGCTGCATGAAATCGCAGAAAGTTCTCATAACTCTTATGAGAAGTTAGTGGGTATTCCTGTATTATGCCGGTTCTGATGACAAGATCAGTGATCAAGTAAGCACAAATCATCGCATCGCTGCACACGCGCGCGCGCGCCGGAGTATATGTGTGGATGAGAGAGTGAGAGAGGGAGAGAGAGAGAGAGAGAGAGAGAGAGAGAGAGAGAGTGAAAGAGAGAGATTTCATGCAAGCACAACCATTTGTATTTGAATCTTAATTAAGGCTATGGTTCCCAATAGATTTCTGGCTGCCTAACTCCTGACTTTTGTATATGTAGGGCTATGCACTCAGCGAGTTTTTGGCCTCTCCTGTTATATTCCAAAATTGTTCCGTGAGGGATTATTGCACTGAGATAAAGAAATACGGCAGGAAATGACAGAGGAATTTGGTCCTTTCATGCTAATAAATAGAAAAGACTGAAATCCATCCCAAATTTGCTCTAATCTTTTTATCTTTGGAATACAACATTTTGCATCAACAAGAATGATATATGAAAATGACCCATTATGTGAAGTAGCGTTCGTGACCAAGGTCATGTTGAAAGTGCCTTGGGAAAGCATTTTATTCACATTTTCCTCTGTCCACCTGTCTGTAATATGGGTATTTGGCTATAGGCAGTGGAAGATATTGTCAGAATGCTAGTGATCAGTGCCTGTAAATGGCAGTGACACTATATGCTCCCCAGGGAGCTGAGAAAGTCATAGAGTGATCAGGCCTGTTGGGTAGGCATTACCTTGGATACAAGACTTTGAAACCACATCATCATCATTATTATTATTATTATTATGGATACTCTTGAATCTAAAAGATTCTGTTCTCTTCACCCAATGTTCATGATGCTTCTAAGCCCCTATTCCCTGCTCCACTACCTCAGCAGGTAGACCCAATGGTATCATCAAAATTACTATATGCTGTCCTTAACAACAGGAGACTTGCTGTTATACTACACTATGCCTCTTCAGTACATTGTGCTATCACAATACTGTACATTGTGCTACTGAGATAGACAAATCTGTCTGTGTCTGCATATTTTGTGATAAAGAAAGAGAGAGAGGAACAGAGAGAGAAAAAGTGTACAGATGGCTGAAATCAGAACTTATACATAAACTCTGATGACCTATATATTCATGTGAAGATATTTATGTGTTTAGAAATCCCTGTCACATTCAGATAAAGACATTGCAAACGAACTTCACATCTGTGAACAACTGCGCTAATATTCAATCTTTTCAGACTTGCAGAAACAACAACCCTCAGTCTTCATATCTGGATATGCAGAAATAGAACACATGGTATTCTCAAGTTTCAAAAACAGTTTATTCAAGTGAATGTGAAATTTACAAAATGCACAAATCAATGTATCTATCTTTCACAATCATATCAAACTTTCACAATGACACTCAAACATATGCATTATTATGAAAATGTCCAAAAGAAAGTATTTAATACACCATATCACTGCACTTTGACACCTCAACTTGCAGACGGTTGTCTAGCTAAACACTCATTAGTATCTGAACCTGTCAACTAAGTAACTATGGGGGACACATTTCAATACCACAAAACTAGACAATGTTAGGAAGGCAAACTCTTTTACTCCTGGCACCTTGCTAATCCTGTCACAAGAACACGGGATGCCTGACATGGCACATCATGAATCATGTTATCTAGCTGCCTTCATTAACTCATTATCACCCACAGCAGCCAAATTATGGCATTAATATGCAGCAGCTCATTTCCCCACCACAGCCAATATACACTGGGTGTATCAGGCCCTTCTCTGCCTTATAGGGTTTCATTTATAGGCAGTTATCTCCCAACTTGTGGGTAATTGAAAATGGCTGTCTGATTTGGAGCTTCAGTGGGAACGGGTTAAATTCTACGGTCAGCCGCTCTAAAAAATGTACCATAGCAGGCCACTTCAGTCATGATATACTCTAAAATCCCTCTTTAACTATGTAATATTGTAGTTAGTCATTCCTCTCTGACATGCTATACTCTTGCAGCTTCCCTTTTCCAAAGAATTTGATAATACAAAAAGAAACTACGATCAAGGAAAGGGTTAATATTCATTATACATAACGTATCCTGTTTCCTTTACACGTTGTACAAGATTTCTCCATTGACCCCTTCACTGCCTTATTGATGTACAGCGGCTATGAATCTACCCTATTCTTGCAGGGGATTTCAGCTTGTTAAAGAAAAGAGGAAAAGCACAGTCAACCACAGATGGCAATTGTTCCTTGGAGATTTGTCCAGCATGGCTGGGGCTGAAGAGTGGGAGAAGTCTAGACAGATCAGCAATGAGAGGATTAAACATATTATCAGGTATGGCAGCAGCCAATAGCAAAATTTCTAGGCACCAAAATCAGTATAGACTATATGTCTCTGTTCAATATGGCAGTTACTCTCTTAATATTTTAACTCATCAGTTCTTCTCATTAACATTCCCTTCCTTTTTTTCAGACCTAATATTTGTTTTTCTGAAAATTTTGGGCATCTGTCATCCTGGTGTTATATTCTAGCAGTCACTTAAATACATTTTATATTCTAGCAGCCCTGACAGCAGTCACTGCCTCAGCAGCTGTTTTGATGAGATTGCATAACTGAATACTGTACTCCACACTAGGCGTGTCCTTCAGTTCCTTGCTAGCCCAAATAATTTTCTCACTAAGCCTGGAAATACATACTTCTGACATCGGCGATGGTGCTGATGATAATGATGACCTAGACGTTTGCTGCTGGGCATTAGCCTGATGTCTGCTATGTTGAGATGGAGGTGAGATGAGGTTTTCTCCAGATACTGAAGCAAGGCCTGAGTCTGAATCAAGCCCATTGGTCATACCCTCTAGCTTAATGGACAGGTCTGACTGTGGTTTTACAGCCTTCTGGTCCCTTCGCCCACTACTGGGGTCAGAAGGCCAGCACTGGACATCTATGCTGGACATGCTGAGCACCTGTGTGCCATCACCACAATAGTCCATGTGCCCTGTTTGACTCGGCAAAGTTCTTGGGGTGAGGACTGGAGCAGTAGATTTGGCCGTTGGTGTTGCTGAAGCTGCTGCACCTCCCAACACTCTGGAATCTGACTGGGTTGTTGCAGTTCCTCCTGTTGCCAGCTCAATTTCTTTGGCCATAGACATGGCAGCTGATTGGCTTGTTACTGAAGAATGCCAAACACATGAGATTTTTGTAGACTGGTAAATTACAAAAGAAACATTGGAAAGTGTTATTTCTTCGCCGTCCTTAAAGCAATAATGTCAGACAGAGGTGTATTGAGTGCTGTAAATTAAGTTTATCAGCTTAGCAAATGGCGCAAGCAGAGTCTGTACACAAGTCTGTGTTGTTGTGGGGGGTTTTTTTTGGGGGGGGAGGGGGAGGGGAGAGAGAAGGAAGGGCAATATCAATGTTGTTATTATCTAGATGTTAAATTCAGACATATATCTAGCAAAGAAAGTCTACAATTTTCCAAATTAGAGTCCTAAAATCTATGACATTCTGTGCTGGGAAGCCACCCAATGAAGATAGTTTGAGCTTAAGCTTGCAGCGGTCTTCTCTTTCAAGTTTGATCCTATGTATCGTAAGTCTCAGCCAAAGGATAACAAAACATGCGACTATAAGAAAACTGAAAACACTTAACTCATTTAACCTTGAATCCCCGAAGAATTCAGTACCCTGAAATCCCTGACCAAACCTTAAAAAGAATACAAAGCCAGAACTAGCGCTATGAGTGAAAAGTTGCTACTGAAATTTGGTTACAATCTCCCCTATTGTCTAATGGCTGGTCTTTGACCATGTTTTCAATTTTAAAGCTACATTTCTGTTGCCAAATAGCAACAAGTAACATGGTATTTTGAGTGAGTACTGTGGGATACTATGGGAGTGAATCAACTATAGTGGCAACTACTGTGGGACAGAATGGATTAAAAATGCCATACCTGGATCAATGTAAATTGGTGTACTTGTCACTATGTGCCAGAAAGCTTAGAAATATGTAAAAATATGTAAAAATGCAACATCTTTATGCATGTCATTGTCTGCCAACTACTCATGTGCCCATAATATATGTGTATACACTGCATAAAGAATACAATCAAGCGCTCAGATATCTAATGCTTAGGCTACATGTACAACATGTTTGCCTGTGAGGGAATGAACATGTGTTGTGCTGCATCCATTGTTCAAGAGAACATAAAAAGTGACACCATTTTAAACTCACCAGGATTATCTTTGTCTGTATCTGAATCGAGCTCAGAGCATGCCACACAATAGTTGTTTCCCTGCCTGTCTTGTAATAGGATGGTCTGTTGAAATAAAATAATCAGGTATTTTTTAGGACTCTGAGCACTGCCAGGGTTTCACTACAGTCCATGACAAGTTCTAGGAAGTTTCACAGCAGATTAAAGTGACATGGGTAGACTTTTATGTCACAACCTAAAAAAAAGTCCACACTATTTTTTTCCAAAAAATTTTAAACCCTGTACATTTCCCTTTTGCCTGACCATTTGTGGGAAAATATTTCTGCAACATTAAGTGTTCCACCCTTTGTACATCACCATTACTTGTTTTGCATTATATCATAAAGCAAAGATAAGCTTGCGGACAACTGCTGCAGACCCTAACAGTCTAGATCTTTTGTCTACGAGTCTATCTCACTTTTTGATATCATGCAGCATGAATAATGGATGAAAATCCAGACATTCCTGTGGTGTCTTCTCAGACAGTGTCAGGCAAAAGTAAAAACATATGTGGTTTAAATTTTATGAAAAATAATGCAGACTTACTGGGCTGTGAAGCAAATCAATGCCCCTGTCCCTTTAAACTGATTTACTGACCCTGTCTTCTCTACATCACAATGACAGCATACTACTGTTTTTCAATTCTGACTGGTCTTTATAGACCTCTAAAACATTAGCAGTTACGGAGTCAACTTAAACAATTCATAACTCAACACCTTGAGAAAGTTGTGCATGTTCCATGGCTTACATAAGCTTGTACAAAAAATAAAATCAACCTCTTCAAGACTAAGCTTATTCTGGCATCTGATTTTCCATTTCTACATGCCCTAAACACCCTACCTGGGCCTGACTTAAATCTTGGCCTTAACAGCTATTACAATATTATGCCTGTAACAAAGACTATTGGGTAAGACTACAGGTGAGACAAAAATTCTATCAGCAGCCTGGTCAGTTTGACAAAAGTTAACTGTGCTACCAGAATTTAGATATGTAACTGATGTTTTTCATAACATTTAACATGCTGAACATCTGTTGTGTAATGCACTCCTACACAGACCATAGACAGTACATTACTTGTGTAGATGTTGATTATATTACAATATAAGATGTATACAGCACCAGTGTGTAAACTTACATCACAGACAGAACAGACAGTGCCCAGCATCTTGTATCCCTTTAGCAAGTAGCTGGACATTAGCTTGGAGATCTTATCTGACCGCTCTCGTCTGGCCTGGAGCAGTTTCATCTCTGCCTCAGTCGGGGGTTCCCAGTCTGGACTGTCCATGGCTTCTTGTTCTAGTTTGGACTCACTGTTTCTAAATCTGAAAGAAAAGTAGAGTAGCATGGCTTTAGGCATATGGTGAGAGAAAATTAATGCATAAATGGCCTTGCCAAACCTGATTCTAAGCAGCATATTACAATCTTTCTTTGTATAGATTGTCTTAACATTACAATAGAGTGTTGCATATTTACACATGTAACTGCACTGGACGCTTGTTGAAGCTTGAGCTGGTGAACTTCATAGGCATTATTCCAGGAGACTCCTGCCTACAGATTGGTTTAGGGTCAGGGTAGGCGTAGGCATAGATTTAAGGAAGAAAAAGCAAAGTTGGGGCAGGTCTCAGACATTATCATTGTTCAATAACTCTCTCATTTGCATTCTCTTTTCTAATCCCGTCCCTGACCCTATACCAAGCCCTAAGTGGAAGTGAGTAATAACACTGTGTCTGTTGGAAGCCAAAAAGTCAAATGTACATAGTGACAGTGTCAGGCAGCCTAGCCTGCTTTAATTTATGATACCGGCAATTTCATAGGACTGTCTCAAGGGTCTATGCTGATGTTAAAAGACAACCATCAAACCCTCAAAGTCCAGCTTGCCCTCAAATTTTATAAACAAAGTTGAATAGCAGAAGGGATAGCATATTGTGTGAAAATGCAATCTTCTATTCACAAATGGAGCCAGGCCTTGAAAAATAACTTTATAATGTTTGTGAACTCTCAACGGCAGTGCTTTCACCAAAAAGAGTTTTCAGTAAGTCAAAACTGATCCTATATCCAGTTTAACACACCCGTTTCTATCTCTGGCAATTCTCTAGACAAATAGGGGAATGTCACAATTATATGAACCAGTAACAGATGAACAAATCAATTATTTTCCAAATTAATTCAATAAGAGTTCATTAAGGTTCTTCACAGAAGACAAAGTTTGTCATAATGTGATGAACAAAATGACTTAAATCTTGACAAAGTTTCCCAAATAAGAGTCAGAACTGTGGACTCTGATGACTGATGGGCCTCTCATTGTTCAGTTCTCAAGGGTTGCATGAAAATGCTAATTCTCCATACACTTTAAAGTCCCTTTCAGGAATAATCAAAAGCATGGCACCGTCATTTCCACTGTCTGCACTTTGGAAGTGATGACACTTGAAAGATATCTGTAAAGGCTGTGTCAAGCAGTGATCAAAACTGATAAGGCAATAAACTCACAGGAATTTTGAAAGTACTTAATAAGTATCTGTATAAAAAAAAGAATGGATATTCCACCGGTCTTCACATAACCTCCAAACTAAAAACAAAACTCACGTGAAAAGACTAAGATTGGAATGGGTAAAATGATAAATTAAAATACATCTCTAAATTAATTATCTGAAGTTGAAGGATTTTCCTTTAATATTATAGGGCTAACAAATCGGAAGACTTCCGTTCATAAAATCCACGAATACAATCACTTTGGTACACTGCGATCTGATTTTGATTCAAATTTCAGTCAGCCAAGTAAATCTCCAGCTAAGCTGCAAACCTGAGACAGCATTCATGCAAAAGATAAAATAAAAGCCTTGTGACAAGAAATGAAGTAAAAAAATTACATGAATGTTTCTCCTGATACTAAATGAAACACTAAATGAAATACTGAACCTGGTTGTTCTCTTGTGCTAAAGCAATAGCCAACAACTGTATCGGTATCTTATTCAGTCTGAATTCTAATAGCCTGGTCAACTACCTGCACCAAACATTATTGCCCCATTCCTTATGTCAACAATTAGTACTTAGCTAAGGATTAAGCCTACAATTCCTGTAATGAGAGCAGGGCATTGGGCAAAGCAGGGGCTTGAACTCTGGCCAAATCATTCAACAACAACAATACAATAGTCATTCCATACAGGATCATGGGGAGGTGATGCGGTAACATTAACCCATCAATGAATAACATTATTATCTCTTTGCATGACATCAAATGTTCACTTTTAGAAGCTGTTTAGGTCTCATTACTTTTAAAATGTTAAAAAAGGTAGCTTGACAAGGAACAAAGTCAAGCAATAAAAGAATGAAAATCTAGAAAGAACATCATTTTTAAGAGAAAGGAAACACCACAACTATTTGAAATGTGAAGATAATCACTCATATTACTTTGATGAAAAGAGCAGAGACTCCAAGCCTGGGATCATCACTATGCAACATCAAAAAGCAAGGAAGTAAGCAAGCAAACAAGTAAAAAAGCAAACAAGCAAGCAAGCAGGTAAAAAAGCAAACAAGCAAGCAAGAAAGTGCCTAAAATACAAAATGAACTGAAAAAACATAAAATGCATTTAAATGCACATCACTAGTGCACATAACAGACGGTAAAATACAACAAAAGAGCCTATGCCAGAATTTTGCCTAAACTCAGTTACCCTCATAAGATGACTGTCACTCAAAATCCTAATCTGCCAGAGCAGACATTCCCCCCTGCCATAACCATTGAGAGGGAATTTGTAAATTTTTAAAGAGATTTTAAGTTTTTCTCATGTAATGCAAATTTCTGAGTGCAGGAAAGAAGAGAAGATCGGTGCTCATTCAATGTACATTTGTATGGAGGATTTGAACTTTAAGGGTGAACCATACAATCACAAGGGCTGGAGAAAACTGTCCTTGGGTGAACAACACATATTTAACGCCCGTCAAGAAAAAAAATGTAACCTCCATTACAGTACTTTATTCACAGAGTCTCTGAAAGCTTCACATTTTTTCAACTGATTTGTGATCCTTGACCAGTTTTTTCATTAGCCCTGGCATTTCTGTCCTGATAGAAAGATGGGATTCACAGGTATTTGTTACTGTGATAGCTATCTCTAAAATCCTTGTCCAAATCCATAACATCCGTTATGCTCACTTTGGCATTGTGTAATCATATATTATAATCTATTCTGTACACCCACTGACAGTTTAGAACTCAAACTAGATGTCTTTCTGTTTCGAAGAATTGAAACAAGTGGTTGAAAGTTGGAGAAATTGTAATGACACAGTCCTGGAAACTCCTAAAAGTATCTCCAGTTTTAAAGGTCCAAAGGACCAAATGTAACATCCATGATGCTGAATTCATCTTACAATACAAACATTGCATGCCGATCTAGATCTAGAACAAATTCAGTTGAACAAAATCCTTGGACTCTCACAAAGTGTGATTGAGTATAAGCTAGAACAGGCTTTGTAAAATCAGCAACTTTTTGGCTTTTGGGTGACTCTAAAAATGTTTCAGCTTAGGTAAACTTGCACTTAGACCTCGGTGATGATTCTCCCGCGGATACTTTCTCTTCCTGAACTCAAACAAAGCACATCTTGGGAGAATGCCAGGACTATGCCTTCACTAAGAGCTAAAGTGAATTCTGCTAACAAAAGTCTATAAGCAGTTTGTCTTCTGGGCAATCTTTATCTTAAATCACTTACATCTTTAGAAATCCACACAGTACAGCTTCTATGACTGAAAAAAAAAGAAGCAAGTTCTGCATTTTTGGTTAAAGTTATGAAAACTGGTACAGTGATAGATGGGCACTTGCCATGTACTTTTGGATATGGATACCAGCCAGAAATTTACCCTAAGAGTAGAAATCGGGATGTTTCCATCATGTCTAATGATGGAATATTTAAACATATTTACTACAGGCATCCCAAGTATCCTGCAAGGGCTCACTAGTCTTGGCCCCCATATCTGTTAACCTCTGACAGTTTATCCTTGAGGACTAGGAAAAGCAAAAAGTTGCAATGTGTGATGGTGGAATAGTAGTTTGAACACTGTTTAGCTGTTGATGTTATGTTTTTGGGCAACATTTTTGCAGCATTGTTTGTAGCTATGCAAGACAACAAGACAAGATGTCATTGGTGGCTTTACAAAAAGCTACTCTGGGGATCTCCAAAGCCTATAACTCTCTGTCATTAAGAAGTACATCTATTTACTGAATTATGTATACTGTTAGGGACTAAAATTGGCACACGAAGTTCAAACATGTGGCTGCACTAAACTGTCGACATTGGAGAAATTTATCAGCTCTACAGTATGCAGAGAACTGTTTCAACATTGGTGCAACTGCAATGGTAAACAAAGAAAAACCTGAATAAAATGCAAAGATCCTCAAAACTAAAAATTCCTATTGTGTCATCACAGGTAAATGTTCAACACTCCTGTCTCCAAATCCAGACTCTGGCTTTTTAATGAGGCTAGGCGACAGCCCTGAAAAACTGGAACTTTTATTTCTCTGTGAAACAAAAACAGAAGAGCCACTATAATGTCCAAGAAAGTCAAAAAAAAATGATGTCAGCGCTGCTAAAAATTAAATTGTTGCTGAAAGAGAAAACCTCATAAAGTTTTCTGAACTCAGTGCTCTACCCAGAACTGTGAATATTCAGATGTTTGACACAGAAGCTACATTAAACGTGCACAGAGTGTCATGGTACAAATTATGCAGACACATGCTATTTACATTCAGACTTGACAGGGCCCGCAAACTGCAAGCGAAGAACTGATCTAGGCAAATCCAGTTCAAAATAGAAGATCCAGTTAAGAGTACACACATTTAAAAAAGTGAAAAATGTGAAAGGCATATGTATCTCCTATGACGATGCTGCAGTTCAGGGAGGTCTCCACAGGGTATCTACCACGGATCCTGAATTGAAAAAGTACACAACAGAGCTCTGAAACAGAAGATGGCTGATTTGGCTGGTGGGGAAGATATGATGGCTACGGGTGCTCAATATCACACCCTTTTCTTGGCAAAATTTTATTAGTGTGCACAGCATCTGACTCTGAAACATGACAAGATAGAAGAGTCACCACATGATGGAGCATTACTTGCTAAGTTAATGTCTCATGTCAAATCACTCTAAGAGTCCGCACAGTCAGGCAGGGCTGTCACATGTCAGAGTTGATGGCCATATACAGTCGACTCCGCTTAATTGCCCTTCCTCGGGATCACAGAAAAAGTGGGCGATTAAGCGTAGAAGGTAATTTCTGCCATATTTTTGGTAAGGGGTTAAATTTCTTTGATGTCATGGTTTGATGCCGTGCACTGACGCCTTCTCGTCACCAGACTCAGGACAGACTGAGTCTGACAGTCAGGGTTGGGCAAGTTCACCAAAAAAGTCAGATCAGATCAAGATCAGATCATTATGGGAAAAATGCCCTTAGATCCAGGTTAGCTCAGTTCATGGAAAATTGTGTATTTTTCAGATCAGCTCAGTTCACCTTGATTTTTGCTCAGATCAGATCAAGATCAGATCAGTTCATCGGAGCAGAATGAGAAACTTACTTCATGATATGAGGATAAGCACTTAGCAGCAGGTGACAACCAGCAGGCAGCAAATCTACAATGCACATAATTATATTAATATAACAAAGCCCAAATCAGCGTTTAAATATGGTACCAGTTTCCCCAACCCCTCCCCCCACCCCACTCCCATCCCACCCCAAAGGATGCCGATTGAACCGGTGGACCATTTATTATGTGGACCAGACTGTCCAGACATACAAAACTGTAGCCTACTACTAACGTACATGACCAGGCCGAACAATGAACATCTGACCATCATCTGGCGTCATCAAAAGAATAGTCGCGCGCCGCAGTCCAACGCTACAGACAGCCTGGTGCCGGCAGGGACGGGTAGCAGAGAGATGAGCCAATGGGAACATACGGTTCTATTTAATGAATGGCCTGCCTGGATTGTGTGGTGAGCAGCACACACCACCTGCAATATAGTCTTGCCTCCAAATGACACAACAAGCCATGTTTTTTTGGTATTCAGAAGTACTCAATATCGATCAATGAAATGCTGTAATATAGGAATATAGGATATCGAAAATTATATCGAATGAATTGGTGCTGTTGTTAGACTAGAGAATGCTGTTGGATTGTCTTAGAAGATCAGTCTATTTGATCTTATTTTGGGGCGCATTTTCTCATTCTTTCGCAGAAGGTCACCAGGTGCTTGGGGATTTTGCGCAAGGCATGAGTAAGACGAATGTCTCTAGACACCAGACTAGACTAGACTAGACTATACGTCTAGAGTAGACGTCTACATTCTTATAAGTTACCGTATTTTCGCCCTCAAAGTGAATTGCTGACTGGGATTCATAACCAGTATTTCTGGAAACAGCTCAAGGTATCAGCATGCCAAATTTCACGCTTTTAATCAAAAGTGCAGAACCAAATGCCTGATCAGTTTTACTAACAGTTCACACACATGCAGCAGCAGGAGCAGCGTCGTTTACTTCCGTTTGGCAACAAAAGAATAGAATATGCCTGAAATGCGTTTATTTTTCTTTTAAAATAAAAAGCCAGAATCTTACCTAACCATTTTTATTTTTTTTCAACAGCCTCAGTGTCTTTCCATCATTTCAAATTTTAAGTGATTGGCATCAAAATAGATTAGTCGGATTTGCTTCTGCAGAATACCCTTGCAGGACGATAAAGTGGGACTGCCAGAGAAAGCAGCATCTCTTGTAAAAAGCCTGGCAAATCAAGGGGATATACTCTGGAATCTGATTAGCTGGTGTAGCGGGGCGGTCTTACTCCCCATACCCAAAATAAGTCCAATGAATTACTGTACTATGGTGCGCACTGCACTTTTCTAATTTAGTATGAAATATTATCTAAAGATACAGGTGTTACTTCACCACCAGATTTCACACATGTATTTAAGATACATTAATGCATATATATATATATATATATATATATGCAGATGCATTTTACTTTTTTTTTAAAATTCATTATGTCACTTTTGAAAGAGCTATTGCATTTGTTCCACCACATAACTTGTTCTTGAGTCATAAATATTGAATACCCTCTGTTCATTAACTTTTATTTAGAAATAAATTGTTCTTTTGTCAAAACCTGTTACTCTTAAGAGGAAGTCAGTAGCGAGCAGGGTGGGTGGGTGTGGGGGGAGATCTGTCATCCTACTGAATAGCTAAGCTTAGTATGTTGTGTGTTCTGTTGGACAACTTCAGTAAAGATACAGCTTCCTGATACATATAAAGTATTCCTTTAACGTCCCTTTCTGCCAACTCAGGTATTTTCTGATCACTCAATTACACTTTTCTCCTTTTCTCCTGCCCAGTTATTTCAGTTTTCAAAATGTCCACCTTTTTCACCATTCTTCAATTCCCTTCTTCCATGTTTTCTTCAGCTACCCCCCTATTCTCTCGACATTCTCCCTCTCCTTACTTATATTTTATAATAATCTTCTTTTTCTTCCTCTTTCTCTTCTCTCTCTTCATTTGCAGCTCATTTAGTTTCTTCGTTGCTTTAGAAACTTTAATCCAGCACTGGATTTACATGAATAATAAAAGAGTATTATAAAAATTTAATAATAGGGTTTTTTTTTTTCAGAAATCGAACCTTAGTACTTACATATCTGTGAAACACAGAGTTAAGGAAAAATGTGCAGAAACTATGAACAAAATAAACTCCAGTAAACATCATAAGACAGAAGCTTGAGCAAAAGTAAACATGTAACAAGGAACAGAACGAATATAATCATACATATGCGAGCTGAAAAGGACTTAACAAGTAGACACAACACACTTTTCTATAGAATACACAACAGATAATTGAGAATTTGCACATTAACGATGAAATCTCTTACCATCATAAGAGTTACTATAAGTCTGCATTTTGAACGTCTCTAAATTGCACTTAGCACTGATGTACTAATGACATTCTTAAGATGGTAAGACATCCCATCGTTAATGCCCAAGCTCTCTCTCAGTAATTGCTTTCCTTCATTTTCTCGTTTCAACCTTCTCTGACTACCACACTTTACAGCCTAAGATTCCCTAATACCACATTCAACCAACCACCCCCTTCCCCTACGTTATCACTCCCTCTCTCTTGCACTCAACTTGCTTTCCCCTTCCCGTCATTCTCTCTTTCTCTCTCTCTCTCTCTCTCTCTCTCTCTCTCTCTCTCTCTCTTTCTCTTGCTCTCTCTCTCTCTTTTTCCCCACTCTCTCACTTGCTTTCAGTCTATCTATTTCTGGTCCAAATTCTTCTTCATTCTCTAGATTACTGCTGTTGTTGTCAATTGTAGTAATGACGGCAGTGCTGCTGCTGCTGCTGCTGCTGCTGCTGCTGCTGCTGCTGCTGCTGCTGCTGTTGTTGTTGCTGCAGCTACGTGTTTCAGCTTCTCTCTTTTTGCGCGTGTATGAGTTGTCTTGTATGCATTTTAGCTGTTGATTTTCAGCTGCGGATGTTTCCTTCAGGATGATGAAATTAGTCTTTGCTAACTTTTTATCTTGGCTGAAACCGGTCGAGGTTAGAGGTAAGGTTTCCGGGAAGCAAAAAACAAAATTCTGGGATGGGAAAAGTCTAAACGGTCGGGTGAGTTTCAGGCGTATCACTTGTCAAGATTACTCTAGATGAGACTGGGAAGGTTAAGTGGGTAGAAAAGAGAACGAATTCACGCTGATCATTTGCACTGATCCTTGAAAAAAATTAAAGCAAAAAAGCATTGTAGCAAAAAATTAATACGAGTTTGAACCAACACAAAATACAAACACGGATATAATTTATTTCCGTCTTCTGACACGACAAGGCGAAAACAAAGGTGTAGCTTTGCTTATCACAGATGGTTTTGAAACAGGATAAGGAAAATCTGAGAAGCAGTCTTGATATCCGTCTCCCGATGGTGGATTTCATCATGGACAGGATGAGTCGTGACCCATGGCCACGCACATTTTATGGACAAAATGGGAAGGGTCGGACGAACGTTAATTTTCCACTTTTAAGTTTTAAGCCTGTGGTTATGCAACGTCTTGTCCGTGATATGGCCGTTTCATGGTGCCGTGGAGACCAAGGCAAAGTTTCCTTCGAAACCCCCATAATTACCAAGGGAAGAGGACTGATCGGACTGACAGGGTAATCACTGTTGGATAGAGATGAGGTGTACAGACAGGTATTAGGGAGACTGACATTGAAAACAAACCCGAAAACAAAACCAAAAAAAAGTTACCATCTTTAGCTACATATCAACCAATCAGGCAATACCGAACATCAATTTTACGCGCGCGTACCAGATTATCACTGATTTTCATTTTTTTCATTTTGGTGATGAGTGAAGCTTAAATTCTAATAATCAAAAAGAAGTGTTGTCTAAGCTACTTAGTCTTGTGCCCTTTCACCCTCCCTTTCTCTAATTCTAAACTGTACTGCAAGTCACTCCCTTTTGTGCTGTAGGTGCATCAATGTCTTCTCTTTATCCATCGATGATCGGTGTCGGCTAATGAATGAGCGAACCCAGTGAGAATGGGCCAACATAGGGCCCCGCGCTTGTAGGGAGCCCCATGTCAGAGAAATGAAATTTATGGAGAGCAAAGGAAAGGATGAAAGGGGAGGGGGTGATGGGAGAAGGAAGGAGTCGAAGGAAATCTCACTTTTATTGTTAAAACTGGTGCTAAGGCAGACTTTGCTCCAAGTATGACAGTTTTACAGTTTTATAGTACTGCAAGTCCTTGAGCAAAGTTCTATTCCGAGGCCCCCATAGTTACGAGTATGAATGGAACGCATTTTAAAATCATGATGTTCTCTCTCTCTCTCTCTC
>JAWQUT010000032.1:3078585-3114502 GCA_033807755.1 Ellobium chinense
CTAGATCAACCAATGATCACAGCTAGCTATAATACAAAATATACCACAAGATACAGCTTAAGTTCGATAACCGAGAAGTAGTCGCGAAATTCGTCTCCTACGGATCTTCAGATATAAAAAAAAAAAAAGGTCGGGGGCCGGGGGAGGGGAGGGGTTAATAGATACATCATGTTACGCTACACTGGCCATCACAGGGAAATGACTTGTATTTCTGACGTGATGAGCTGCAAATTTAAAAATGACCTAGGTTCAATCAAAACCGGTCACAGCTGGTAATGAACATCCGCGTTTCACAGATTATAGATCAACATTTTGCTGACATTGGAAAGTGAAGGCACGTGTTGTTCATCTCTTTATAAAAACTTAAAGGACCGAAAACAGGAGCGTTACTTTCATAAATTTATTGAAATGAAACGCACGTCTCCGGTATGAAAGAAAGAAGAAAGGGACATGTCAACCGAAATCTCATTGAGAGGTTATGAACCAGAATCGCAGAGGTACCGTCTAAACATTAATTAGACTCGGTGAGTTTTTTGTTGTTTTTTTTATCTGTTATTCTTGAGGTCAGCCAGAAATTTTCTGAAAGTTTCTTTTGTTTGCTTTCACTTTTAATAGGGGAAAATGGGGCGCAGTGATGCAGTCATAGATTTCACTCGTTAAACAGAAATTTGATTTTTTAAAAGATAATTAATGGTACTTTCTCTTTTACTTATGTAAACAATAATCATAGTAATACAAAATGAACCTGACAGCCAAATATACGGATATTGATTGCCGCAATTAATTTTTGGCTACCTGCAATCTCAGGTTTAAATTTAAAACAAAAAAAAAGTAAGAATCCGAGCTAAAAGGTTCAGCTGGCATGAAAAGTATATCATTTATTTTGTCGACAAAACTAAAGACACAGATGTCCCGTAGCCAATCAAAGTGAGGATTAAATTGCTTTTTGGCTAAATGAGTTATCGGTAAGGTTTAATGCCTCAATAAATCAAATGACATAACAATGGGCACTTATAAACGAAAAACAAACATGTGGAAATGTTCCACAAGATATTATAAAAATGTGGATGGAGGTTGCAACGATTAAGAAAGAAATTGTCAGATTTGTTGCAAAATTGTTTGGGGTGCCTTTGACATGTCAGCAGCGGTGCAACGACCTGACCTACTTTAGGTATGTCAGACGAGACTAGTTGTCGTATGCATAATCCTCGATTTAACGCATTGCGGTCACAACTAGACACTTCCAACGTTAACTGGCGCAAGGATTATGCATACAGCTACAGGGCAGATAATGTTCTTAGAGACCAGACATAGATGAAATCACGTCCTTGACAATCTACGGCACTTCCGTCGCATTAAAGGACACTTTACCCAGAGCTGCTAATCTAGAACGAGTGAATTCTGTCCGAGTCACAGTTATTTTTCCGTTCAATCCAAATTTCTTTATTGACTTAGATTTCACATCTTCATGACACTGATCGCTCTTGCTCCCCCGATTTCCGGGAGAGAGATTGATAATTTTGCTTTCTAATTTTCAAATTATTTGTACTGGTCTTCAAGGTGGGAGGTAGGGACATGTTTCCCAGAAAAAAAGAAAATCAAAAATAGGAGGCAAAAGAAGCTACTTGGGGCCATTTCTTGTTGAAATTGGGTGAACATAGAATATGAATTTTAAGATGGTTATTTAGGAGAAATAAGGATAAGAGCGGTATATACCATGGCCCTAAACTTGAAGATGATAACATCCTCATTAAATTCGGCCTAAAGTGAAAATTTTAACAAGAACACATTCATGTAATAATAATAGTGAAAAATCTAACAATTACATATTCATTTAATAATAATATTAATAATAATAATAATGCGGTTTACAAGTCTCGTATCCAGACTAATGCCCGCTCGCGCGACTCCACACTATTATTACCCAAGCAGGCCTGATCACTCTAGGAATTTCTCAGCTCCCTGGGGAGCATACAATGCCGCTGTCATTTACAGACCCTGATCACTAGCATTCTGTCAATATCTTTCACTGCCTATAGCCATGTACCCATTTTACAGACAGGTGGGCTGAGAAAAATGTGAATGAAATGCTTTCCCAGGGCACTTACACCATGACTGTGGTCGGTAATCGAACCCATCCATATTATGCGCTGCATTTACCTGCCAGCCGGTCATAGCCCAAAAACACATTAATTTGGCAACAAAACCTCTACCTTGTGGACGGGCCAAATTTTTTTTTTCATACAAAAAAAAAATAAGAAAAGGACAAGGCAACCCACAAAACAAAAAACAAAAAAGTCTCATGAAATATTTCATTTTCAAAGCAAAAACAGAAAAAAGGCAATCCTAGTATCCTACCTGACAATACCTGGCGATATAACATAAGACATTCATAATACCATGATGCAACCTGGGGCAGTGGGAGAAAGAGGCTGCTGCATTAAACATTCAGATATGCCATGTAATTATCATGGCCAAAGTGGGCTGCTTACAATAACTTTTAATTATGTAGCAATTTTTGTGATAGGACCACTTCAGGTTGCCATTTCGCTATAGCTCTCCGGGCTCTACTTTTGGACTTTATGGAGGGCAAAATCTGGGCTTCCGTCACGACGCAAAGTTTGCATCATTTCACACGAATGCACTGGATGCTTTACATCGACCTCAGAATGTGCTAGAGCGCTCCAAATGTTTCAACTAGGACAATATTTGTCTCAACTTATGGACCTAAGGGTATACTCCTTCTGATTGTACAATTCTTTCATCTCCTTGACGACAGCATCTTACGTTTCCGTAGGGCGGAAGCCCTATGTCACCATGCTGTTCAAAATTTCGGAGATCACGTAACTGTTTAGCTTTTATTCGGAGGCTCCCTTTCTCTATTCCTTTGTTTTTATGTGTAGTAAAAGAACCAGATTTTCAAAATGGCTTAGGTGTGTGCTTTCTTGTGGTTTGATAGCATAAAATCGGAGAAATTCGTTTTTTGTTATTTATTTTTCAGTCAATTTTGAATTATTGCGGGATGGGATGATTCCAATCGGCCACATCAGTCCCCCTTTTTAAAGATGTTTATGACGTTCATTTGTGGTGCAGTTCGGTGCATTTGGTATTCTATCGCCTCTAGCTGCTCTTCTTCTCCCTCTGTCGGTAGTCTGTGCCATGTACATTTCGCCACTCAGTTATAACAGTCTCATTCGTAGATTAGGGACTTAGACCAATCTAATAAACGATGATAATCTAATAATGATAACGATGAGGAAGGCAGTTTGAACTTTGCTGTCTCCTCGATGAAAACTGATATGAACTTTAATACATTTTTTTTAGAGAAAGAAGAAGTGTGAGGTGCAGATAAATGAGAATACTAGGGCTTGGAAATGTGTATTGTTTTCTGTACAAAAAACGAGTTTAAAAGTGTATGCTACATTCTTACTCAGGATGATGGCAAGGATATGGTGATGGTGGTGGTGGCTGGGAGGAGGGCTGGTTTGAATTTTGTCACATCCTAACTAGTATTTGAAATTAAAGGTTTTGATAATCGTGTTGCAGACGACGACACTGATGATGAGAAGGAGAAAAAAAGGGAAGAAGAGGGACAATTATTAACTTCGTGAATATACATAATAATATTCACAAAAATATCGACCCAGTTTATAGTCACTGGAAAAGCGATTAAATCCGCAGCACCTGCTCGTCCCACGACATGCACCAACACGTCTCGTATGTTGGACGAGTTGGTCAGTAGCACAGTGTAATTTTCTCAAGACGCTGTGCCACTATGACAGGAATGAGATCAAACTATTTTACCGTTTTGACCAATATTAGAGAGCAGATACTATTCAGTGTTATGATGCCTGGAAACGCGCCATAAAATATTTGGTTAAGTGCACCAAATATGATGTGTGCACCAGGTTACAGACCTGTAATAGGATTGGACCCTTTTTTCCTCTATAGGCTATATTAACATTTTGAGCTGCCCTCTGAACCCAAAGTTTTAGCTTTCACCCAGACCCATACCAGATTGAAGCTCATTATGTGGCCCAAATTTTAAGACTTACCCAACCCTAGCAAGCCCATTGAAATTTTGAGCTTGGTTGCTATTTGTAAACAGACCCTACATTTTTCACTGGTCAATGCCAAACCCCTCCTCTTCCGCCTGAGCACACCCTTGAGCTGGCAGTTCCAGCCCAGGACTAAATAGTGCCTGGTAAAATAAAGTAAAATGGACACAGATTCCCATGATATCAAAATTCCCCCCCTGGAGCCCTTATTACTGGAAGCAGGGCATGCCAAAAGAGGGAAAGGGGGAGATGAAATATACCCCCTAAGTTGTAGGACCACAAAGTGAAAGTACAATTACAGGTCTGTAACCACCAACACTCCTCACCCCCAAGGAGTTAGCAGACACAAACAGACGCTCACATAAAGTAAGATAAAGGTTAAAGTGCTCAAGAAGACAAATGCAGAGAGAAAATGAAAGAAAGAAACAAAAAGTGATGTGGCAGGAATCGAACCCGCGACCTCTGCGTCAGCACCCATCGCTTCGCCGTCAGTTCGGAATCTGGTAGGCGTCTATATAATACAGTATACGCATCCAAACTGTCCACTACATTTCGCACCCATGAAGGATACGCATATTAAGCTTACGTATTCCTCTAGGTACGTGCCTCGCCGAGAAAAAAAACAGAAACACAAAAACACAACTAAGCTTGTATTTTCGTGGCAGAACCTCGGGGCATGTAAAAGAGCTTAAAATTGGTTTAAATATTAAAATAAATTTGAGAATAGATTTTTATCTGGCTTCTCATAAACGCTTAAGTTAATCATTTGACGTGATTTGAACGCTTGTCTTATGGCCAAAGATGAAGCGTACACTTTAATTATTGTGATATTATGCATCTTTAAATTTAAGCAAAATGTCCATCATTATATCTTTCTCCAAATCAGATGCAACATTAGCTATTTAAGACCATGCTTGAAGGCCTAATCTCATCTGTCATAAGAACTTTTCATGTGTCCTGAGAAAATATTCGCTCTGTAAATCTGTTTTCTTTCACTCCAAATATTAATAATTTGTTTTGTAAATGGCAGGAACGCTATAAATTGTCCTCGTTCAAAGCTAGATTGCGTGTGCTATCTTATCGCAAGTTGTTTATATAGTCTATGTTGATGTATAGAATTGTATTTCACTATAAAAATTTAAGTCATATTGTATAAGACTTGGCGTCATTTTGCTAAGAATTTTGAGCCGCTTCTGAAGACAGTGAACAATCTGAATTCGTGTAGAGTTTAAAATGTGAAGGAAGTAAGAATTTTAGTTTCTTGAGGACCTACACCTCTCTGTGTTACTAAAATTGCTGCGTGCGATCTAGTTTTTCTTTGAATTGTGATGTACATACATCTGGTTATATTGGGAAAAACTGATGGATGGTCAGCACATGCCATTTCAACAAAACCATCAATGTCAATCAGTTGGCGCCAATAAAACCTGAGGTATAGTTTCTATAGATGTTTTAAACTTTCTTTAGCGATATATCCGTCATAAAACGTCCGACATAACGCATTGCGACATCTCTTATGTAACACTATACCACATATTATATGACCGACATAACGTGGTCCCCAAATCTCACACCTCACCTCCTTCCATGTCATGATCACCATCGCAAACAATCTTTGTAACACTTCCATCAGTCACCATCATCAGAACAGCTGCTAGTGCTATTGACCTCGTCATTTCGATTTTCTCGTCCATTATACAACCACATTATCTCTGCTGACCATGTATTTCGTCTCTTTTGGTACCTTTCACCCACGCGAAAACCTGCTTAGTTTGTCTTTCTGCTCGTTAATTTCTGGCGTATCGGCTGATCACTCGCCACAGTCGGATGTTTGGACGGTTTACCCGAGTTAAGAAGTCCGGCGATGGACATGATGACATCGCATCTTTCTTGCAGATTGCCTCCTCGACAGATAAGTTTATTTATAGTAACTAAAAGTTAAACAAGACTATAAATGGACTAAAAATAGACATTGATCTGTTGACCAAAGAGAAGACTTACAAACATAGATACAATCTCGTGGTCATGATGGAAATGATGTTGTTGAACTGTTTGCCAGCGCCGGCATCAGACTTACAGTTCATTCAAAAGATTAGAAGTATAATCTACGCCGCTAAATGG
Organism: Ellobium chinense; assembly: GCA_033807755.1. NCBI lineage: Eukaryota > Metazoa > Mollusca > Gastropoda > Ellobiida > Ellobiidae > Ellobium > Ellobium chinense. The sequence goes on from JAWQUT010000032.1 coordinate 3,084,765, forward strand.
CAGTTTGTTTAATAGCAAGGCCTGGTCAATCGAAACATCTCAGATGATATCATGAGAGGAATACTGTAGTTTATGTATGTATATATTAGAGAGAGAGAGAGAGAGAGAGAGAGAGAGAGAGAGAGAGAGAGAGAGAGAGATTTAAAAGTCTGTGGATAATCACAGCTTCCATTGGCTCAGAACTTCCCAGGCTCCATAGGTCTTTTAGACAGATTCGATTATACGGGGTTTGAAAGTAGGTTGTGAAGATGGCTAAGGCATTCATTGTGATTTCCTTATTGCCGCCATGTAAAACAATTGAATGGCAACTACAAAAGGTCCTATCACAGCTTTGAACAATGCACATTCAGGTATACGTAATATGAAAGCGACAGCCTCTATATATTTTTGTTTTATAGACAGAAACATTGTGGCTCAAAACTTACTGCACATAAAAACTGATTGTGAATCCATGTCAAATGTCTAGCGGCAAAAAGACAATAATCTATTTACAATGTATGTGAATAATAATAGATGCATATGATATCACAAAAAAAACCGAAATGCTAATTGCTATAACAAAGCGGCGAATTTATTTTTCATTTCCTGGAAAGATCAGATCAGCTGCTTTCAAGAATGTCAGACGTCAAAGCTTGTTCTAATGATGAATTAAGCTTATCTGCAATAGAGTAGTAGTGAGACTATACAATGTTTCAGAAGCGCACAGTCATCGACCACTGGAAGTGGTACCATTTAAAGCCATCTCAAAATTGTAGACTGCACAAAACGACCAAAATCATCTCAGAATTACGTAATTAGCTATCTCCCCTCCCCCCCCCCCNCAAAAAAAAAAATAAAAAAAAATCAGGAAATGTATTTAGCTGATTTTATTTCATTAAAACTGAAAATGGAATAAACTACTTTCTGTGTGACAGTTTGATTGTACTACATCTTACAACAATGGTAAAGCTGAGAAAAAAGCTTCACTAAGAAATGTGAACATCGTAATTGTTGACATATTATGGTGTCGTATCATATGAAATGACTAGAAAAAAAAGGCAATATCTTTTACAGCACTTTAATCTGCACAAAGGCACCAAATCCCGAATGAACCCTGTACGGATTTATGTTTGCAAATTCGTGCATGAATTCTGGTATCTTTATTACAACTGTTTTGAAATTCTAAATAACACCGATATTTACTATATATACGGACTTACATGTGAAATACGACCTTAGGAGGATATGTATGGGTACGTCAAAGGATCGTTATCAAGAAGCGTTAATGCTAATATAAAATTCCCCTTCATTTAACCCTGAGTCACTGGCTCACTGGCTAGCACTTCATTTCATAATGATTTTTTTTTTTAACAATTTGATCACATCAGCTAACTGTTTACAACCAACGACCAAGTTTCAATCATTGGACAGCTGCAGTTGATGGCTATGACCAAACACAGAAAGCATTATTCAAGAGCACGGAGAGTTAACTGGGCAGCAATATGTAGAACGTGAGAGAGGCAACAGCTAAATCTACATCACCCATCGAAGTAATAGATTACCACACTGTACAAAGTCGTCACATTTGTTGCCGGTGCCGCGCTCATAGTAGTGACACTCCATGTTTACTGTGTTTATTGTCAAGGTAAAAATTTTTGATCTTACAACAGTAGTTGGATTAAGATCATCATGCTAAAGTTTCTTGATGACATATAAGCTACAGTTTGGCCATATTATCCTCAAAGATTGTCAATGCCACTTTCATTCGACTTTCGATGCTTACAGTGTCACGAAAAAAAAACAACAACTTTGGATCTTACAACACTGGTCGGCACTTGTATCCCCTATTCAGAACGTGATGCTAAAGTTTCTTGATGACATGTAAGCTACCACTTTGCCATACTATCCTCAAAAGTTGTCAATGCCGTTGTCATAGGAGCGACACTCCATGCTTACAATGATTTCTATCATGATGAAAATTTGAGATCTTACAATACTAGCCAGAGATCCCGTTTGAGAGAAAGAGGCCGTCCTTTTCTTCTGTGGGCGGTCTTAAGCTAAGCAAGCATCACTCTCTGGCCAAGCCAAGATGGCTGCGACCGATGCAGAAGAGTAAGAAAATAATGCACTGACTTTCGAGTGGTTTTTGCCAGACTTAAATCTTTGCTATTCATCAGCATACGTATCACCGTTGATTTTCGCCATCTTCTCTGACACATAAGACCGTTGATAAAAAGTTCCACAAACAATTCTGAGACGGTGGATGACTGCGGTCTTGTTGCCCAGCCCTCACTTCCGGTCTTCGCAAAAGACGTCATGTTTCTAACAAATGTTTAGTCTAGTAGCTGAGCTTCCTCACCGTGAATGGCGCTGCGCAACCAGAAACGTACTCCTCACCCTTTAAATGTTTACATTCGTTTCATCTATGGATATTAGACTCTTACATTTGGGTTTATCAGGATTTGTAAGACCATCAAAATCGGGCAGCAACCAAAGCGAGGAGTCCATTAGTTGCTCTCATTTACAAGCTTTAGGTTTCATTGGCTCCTTCTTCCTTTTTTTTCCTTTATGAATTGTTGAAATCGTGTAGATTCTAAGCAGTCTTATTATTCCGCTCAAGCTTCTTTGTTATCAATCGAGTGTCCATGTGATGATGATAATGATAGTTATTATAGCGATGACCATGATAATGATGCCAGTCAAGATGGTGACGAGGATGATCAAGATATTCACGAAATACAGTGATACAGGTTTACCTTCACTTCATACACACTTTGACTACTGTTTTACATTAATTCAATCCCATGTTCTCTTTCTCATTTACATTTTTTTTTTGCAAAATATCCTATTGGTTTGGCATTTTTTGTTTGTTTGTTTTTGCAGCGGATGAAGGTAACTACGATCTACTGTTTTCTACTTTGCCTGAAGAACCTGAATAGGCTACAATTCCTCTATACTTCATGGTGATCATGTTCATCCAACTAACAAGACACACGCTTAGCTACTTCCTAAATTTAAAGTGATCACGCACTACCTGAAAACAAGCAATCGACATAAACTTTGTAATGACCGTGATTACGTTTGGCCGTGAAAACTGGATGATGGCATAATCAACGAGCGTCAACATCAGATTTGTGTATGTCCACTGGGACCTGTCAATTCCGGGGTTTACCTAATCCTAATGGTCAGTTCGTGCCCTTGCTCCCGGCGTAGGCAGTAGATAAAACGGAAGGATCAAGCATTGCGTGGTTATTACGCGAACATCCTCAGCCGGACTCAGGTGTAGCGGTCAGTTTGAAATGACACAGTCTTGTATGTGATTCTTCACGACTGTTAGGTGGCATAGATCAAGAAAGAAGCAATATTATGCGGAGTTGTTGGTAGGGTTGGTGCAGATATTGTGGTATTTTCAAACTACGTTCATTAGCAAATTTTCTGATGTAAAAAAAAATGCCACGATCTAGACCTGGTATTATTCCGAATATTTAAAAATTCAGTAGTCAGATTTTCTACCCGTCGAATTATCATCAAAATTAAGTATTGTATTTTAGGAAAGTTAATTTTAAAAAATCGTATTGGTTGTATCTTCAGCTCAAATGAATTTACATCTTAGTAAAAACCAACCACATGATAGCGAAAGATGAAAAAAAAAAAACTACTATCAGGCTCAGGACACACACATGATTTTGATAGTGACAAGAAGGAGGCATGCTTTTTTAGCCCATGTAGTACACAATGACAAATAACAAGCAAATTTTAAAATTCCGTTGTTACCTAATCCCTTTAACATGGAAGTGTAGACCGCTACTGGCATAATATATTATAAAGCAAACTAACTTAAGTCCGCGGGATTTTCCACTTTAGAGCAATTGACATGTTTCATGAGAATGATAAAGTCTAAATAGTGTCTACGAATTAAAAAAACACACACACACACAACCACATACTGTGCTAAGTAAAAACAGCTTGAAACTCATCAAAATAATATCGGTTTGCGCTTAAAAATGAAAACAAAGTCTGAACAGTGCATAGGCAACGATTGAAGGACCAGATCATGAAAACCGTGTGCAGTCATGACCTAATATTATTATTAGCAAGAATCATATTGTTTTCAGAGTGACTGTTGTTACGTCTCGAGTTCAGGCATTTGATGTAATATCCGTGTTAACATAAAAAGTCGTATTCCACAAATTTGGTCAAATGTAAAGATTGATATAACTTTGCTCTGAGTTCGTAGTCCTTCCTAGTGATATTATTGGAATTCATTGAGGAAGTCCAACAGTGAAGATTCTAAATATTGTATCATGTGGATGAGAAATGTTTGTTGTTTTCATGCTGATAAAATATTGTTGTATGCAACAGAAGGATTCTGCAGGTAGTCATATTTTTTGAAATACAGTCTTATGCGTCAACACGTAAGATATGATCGTTATTCCTACCAGAAAGTAAGAAAACAGAGTAGGCAAAGACAATCATTTTATTTCTTCTAGCTTGTAGGGAGATGTGAAACGCGTGTTATAACTGTAGGTATTTTCATCAAATCCTACCTTCTTCATTCGCAGTATAGCTAAGACAATAGATTAAGAGAAAAAAAGTGAAAAAATTAACTTCGAAAAACAGCGAAATTCTAGTCTTTGAGGTTCTCTTGCCAGCGTTAACTGAAAAAGTCTTAATTTATTTTTTTCCTTAAACTTAGCACACTGTTATTATGCTGTCAAGATGACACCATGTTACCACTTTCATATTAGGTGACAAAGTGAGTTTTCATGACTTTGTTCACATCGGTCAAGCAAAATTTTGTGAAGGAACCCAGAGATAGATCTATGGTTTACATTAAGATGAATTTTTAGATATAGTAATTATTATCATGGCCTTGCTCTAGAATATGCTCATTAGCCTAGAAGAGGTTTCCTATGTGCCAAATTTTAAACTGATTGCCCATGACGTTTTAAAATTTTGTTGGCAAGAGTGTCGTGGTAATAATGTAATGATATTTAGAGAGCTCAGCTCCCTTTGATTTAGTCACATAGTTGAAGTTAATGTAGTATTATTTAGTTGCATCCCTGCAGCAGCTGTACTTAATAAAAGCTTCAGATATTTATTTTCCGAGACATCTCTTGCCAGGGTGTGCTTTTAATATTTGAATTATATTTGAATTAATGGCGCCCACTCCTTGTGCGTGTAAGACAGATTATTTCAGATAGACGAATACTATTCCACTTAAAATTTGTTTCTGTCAATGAATTGTTCCTTTTCATCAGACCGTCAAAGTCAGATTATATGAATTTTAAATGTTGGCAGGCATTTAACTAAACTATTGTTTCTGTTTATTTCTCCAGTTTGTGGTCTGGCAACGGTTCTGAGCATCTACAAGCATTATTTTCTTTTCCGTTCTATGCTTATGCCAATGGCATCAAAGAGACACATATTAACTAATTGAAGGTAACAGTGTTTGATCAGGAAGGACATTCAAGAACATACGACCAAAATGACGTCACTATCGTGTGTCGTCATCGGCGAGGGCAGTGTGGCCCAGAGCAGTATTCGTCATTTATTGAGTGTTGGCTTTGACGTGAAAGGAGTCTTCACAAACTCTGAGCATCTGGTGCAGTTCTGCCGGGAGCGAAACATCCGAGTTTTCGAGAGAAGTGCGCAAATAGAGGAGTGCGTAACGGTAAGAACTACAAAGGTATTCTAGACTCGAAGCCAAATGTAGCTCCCTTGCTCATGAGATGCGATTAGTCTAGTCAAACAGAATAGATCTATGATGTGAGCTTTTATTTGTATTTTCACAGAAAATTATCATCGTTTATCTAGAGTTATGTACAGTAGTGTATAGTGAGTGTACTCTGTCCGTCTGTAGTATGTCCATACATCAGAATTGTTATCATCACCATCATTAATTTTATCATCAACAACGTTATCACGTCATCACAGCAGCATGACTTATACGATTGCAATGGAACAGTGACTGCACAATCACTCATAGGACCAAGCTACTGTGGATACGTTATCAGAAGTTTTGTGCTCTTTTAGGTGCTGTTTTAAAAGGACCAACATTGTTAAGACTTTTGCAAGCGGGTGTACTCAAGAGAAACTGTGTGTTATTATGGTTCCACTGTATATTGTATCAATCAACGTGTCAAAGTTACAGTCAAAGATGACAAATGCATAGAAGTAACTTTGGTAACAAACAATACAGCTATCTTCACACAGAACTCATATATAATTCTACATTTAACTCCATATCCGTTAGAAAGAAATCCCTCAACGAAAAATGTTATCAAAAAGACAAAAAATATGAATGACAGCAGCAACAAAAATAACCACAACAACAGGGGACAGCACTGAAATAACAAGACAGTTATAATAACATTTAAGGATATTAAGCATGGAAGATACTTGGGAGGGGGGCGATCACAAGGACAGTACACGCAACGAAACTAATATCAATTCCGGCATTCTCTGCAGGCAAAGAGCTTCGATTACCTATTCAGTATCAACAACCCACGGATTTTGTCAAGCTCAATTCTGTCCCTTGCCAGACGTCTGTCGATCAACTACCACGACTCACCCCTCCCTGCTTATGCCGGTGAGTGAGTGAGTGAGCGAGTGGATGGGTGGGTGAGTGAGTGAGTGAGTGAGTGAGTGAGTGAGTGAGTGAGTGAGTGAGTGAGTGAGTGAGTGAGTGAGTGAGTGAGTGAGGGAGTGAGTGACCGAATGCATTTGATGGCAACCTTTGTTGTTGAATAACCATACAAACAGCTTTATGAATAACACATGCCTGCTGAGTGCAAATTCTGCCACCAACGTAACGCGTGCTTCACCATCTGTCATCAGAAAACCTCCTAGTTTTGTTTTTTTTCTGTCAGTATCCTCAATTTAGCTTTGAAAATATACCAGAACAGGACACAAACAACACAATGTTTTTTATACTTCTTAATAATGCAAATTTAATCGCATTCCTTGACTTGGATGTCACCCCTTTCACAATCTTTCACCAATCGGATTTTTATATTTGTTTGTCTAGGGGTCAATGCGACATGCTGGGCCATTATAAAAGGCGAGGAGCAGCACGGTGTGAGCTGGCATATTGTAGAACCGGGCATCGACACTGGGGATATCTTGCAGTTCCAGAGTGTTGAGGTGAGTATCAGTAATAACAAGAACAAATTCTAGAGATAGATGATTTCGATTTTCAGAACTTGCATCGTGCGCATAATTTAGCCCATGTAGGTGAACAATGAGCTATTGTTCTCTGCTGCTTTGATCATGTAACGCCTCCCCCCCCCCCCCCCCCCCCCCCCCCCCCCCCCCCNCCCACCTCGGAAAATTAACCATTGACATTCAGGACATGTTGTGACTCCAAAGCGCTAATCTATCTTGAACGAGAAGAATAGTTAGTAGTTGGTGCTTTCGAATAACAAGTTTTGCATTGTAAGTATCTCGTACACCCAAGTCATTGGACAAATAGCAACACTGTTCTCTGCTATTTTGGTCTTGCAAATTCCTGCAGATAATCAAACAAGATCAGTCCATGTTTCACAGACCTTGTAGTTAAAATTTTCCTTCCTTCGCTCAAGTACCTTCTCCGATGTTCTCGCCCTCCTGTAGGCATACGTAGACAGGCATGCCAAATTTAGTACAGTATAGTAACTAGGCACAGGTCTGCCCATTTTGACATGATGTCATGCAACGATAAATAGGACAGGCATTTTATACCTTCAACAACATGTAAAACAACAATGAAATAAATATATACAATTGATTACAGTAGGAAATGTCATTAAATTATTTACCACATAACAACAACAACAGCAGCAGCAGCAGCAGCAGCAGCAACAACAACAACAACACAACTACAACAACAAACAACATACTATCTTGCTGTATACGTTGTCCATGAACAAAGTGAAAACTTTGAATTTAATTTTTTGATGATAATCAGAACGTATTTGTGGGCAAACACGTACAGACAACTTTTTTTTTGTCTGCTGAGCTACGTGTTTAGGACGATTTTTATGCATTTAGCGATAGAGCCACAAGTCTGCTTTCTACAATGGCTGTCAGTAATAGGTTGACGTAGGGGCGAGGAAAGAATGGCAAGTTTGTAAGAAGCGGAAGGAGGATCCATAATCAGATAGGATCTGAGATGATTAATAGAGACTTGTGACTGGATTTTGAATCCGCGAACTGAGCATATATAAAATTTTCCAGAGTGCAGTGATAAAATAATTTTCATTAAAAAATAAACAAAACAACAGGACTGGAAGGTTAAATAACTATCTCTGACATTTAAAAATACCCGTATCTGAATCTAATGATTGTTTCATTTTGTCTCTCAGATTTCGAAAGATGACTCTGCTTTGAGCCTGAATCTGAAGTGTCTAGAAGCGTGCCTAGAGGCTTTTGAGCGACTTATCAATGACATCATGATGGATGCACTTTGTCCTAAAGTACAAAACATGGAACGAAGATCTTACTTTGGACTGAACGAGGTGCCTCCAAATCTTGGTATTTTAAATCTTGAGCAGAGCACTCAGACTACATACAATTTGGCAAGAGCGCTGGAGTTTGGCAACCATGATAACTTGCTGGGAAGTCCAAAAATCTGCACATCCTCCGGGTACTTTCTGCTGGTCACCAATGCAGAGATCTCCACAAGAAGGGACACCTCACAAGCAGACTTCTGTAAACCGCTGCCAGGCACAATTTTGGAGATCGTTGACGATACTCTGGTTGTTGCTACACCCGATGATTGCCTTCTCTTGTCGGTCTCGGAGCTGGATGGTCATCATGTCGCCTTGGGAAAGCACACGAGCTACGGTCTAAACCCCGGTTCACGACTATTATCCCTTGATGGGCTCGACTATAATATTGCTAAACAGATTCGCCAAAAAGAGCCTTTTTGGAGACAAAAACTGAAAGTGTATGAGCCAACCACCTTTTTCATTCAAAAGATGAATGTGCTGTCCAGCATTTTAGACCACAGCGTACGACATCCTTTGAAATGTAAGACTGTCAAGATGCCAGTCCTGGAAGTTCCTGTTACAGACTGCAGCTACGAAGATTTGCTGACAGCTTCCTTCATTGCTTTTTTGGGACGAGCTTGCTGTACTCCAGACGTTCACGTTGGCCTCCTCGCAGCCAAAGGAGACATAACACCTGGCTACAAACTATTGTACTCTGATGTATGTCCTGGGGTGTTTTCCATTGACTTCTCCTCCCCTATCTATGATGCTATTGGAGCTGTCATTGGTATGCTCTCTCGCCACAAGCAAGGAAAGACGTTTCTTTTTGACATGTTCTACAGATACCCAGAACTGCGAGGCAACAAACGAACACCACACCACAACATGGTCATCGGATTTGAAGATGACGATGATACATCTGCAAGCTTAGACCATTACGCTAAATTTCTGTCCGACAGCAACATTCTCGTTATTCTCTCTAGACGAGAAATCAAGATTGTCTATGAAGATAGACCAGGAAACTGTTACAGCCATGTCATTGATGTCATCCGACATTTTGCTACTTTTCTGACGTCCTTGACCACGCATGACACGTCGTGCACTTTGCTGGACATCGATATGATCTCCAAGGATGAAGCTGCACGACTCTATGCCACGCCACAAAACAGCACACCAGAAAGTCCAGGCGACCTTCTCGATAGCTTTGCTTTGCACTGCCTTCGTCAACCAAAGCACATGGCAGTGGTCTCAACGTATATCAGACTTACCTATGCACAGCTGCGAAACGAAATAGACAGACTTTCCCTGCTCATCAAAAAAGCGTTGCCCTACGACTACCAACTCAACAAAACGTGTATTGCCCTTCATTTGCCGAATTCAGTCGCCTACGTCGTTAACGTTTTGACTGCTGCTACGCTGGAATGTCCTTTTCTTCCTTTGCCAGTTGACTTACCCAAGGACAGACTTGCTTTCATGCTCCGGGATGCCAGGTAAGCTATCAAAATTGGACGTATACCATACGTGCCATTTGCCATGATATATAATGTTATTTATTGCTGAAAGAAATTTTCATATAAAAATTTTATTAGAAGTTGCCTGAAAGTGGTAGTACCTGAACAAGTGAGAGCACTGTCTTTGCAAGTGGATTTCAAGTATGGCTAACAGCATGTTATATTATAGCGTCACTGAGTTCAGTCCACACAAGATAAAAAGATTTTAAGTGTCAAATTCCAAAAAAGAATTTGCAATTTTCTTAATGCCGTCAGAATTTCGCATCAACTGCCCATGGGATCTCCGTGATGGCATTTGCTATTGTAATATTTTGTGCCTTTCTAGCATCAAGTCATTACTGCCAACAGATCCGTTTGTAGTTCAGTTGATTCCATTATGTAATAAGTATGTATCCATATTTTCCCTTTAGGGTCACACTGATGATCACAAGTGCCAAGCTGTTCAAAAGTGAGAAGTTCAAGGACCTGCCAATTGCCCCCATTGTCTTGTTCGAAGACAGCACTTCTTTCGGGGATCTCGTCATGTTGCAATTCCAGGTATGCCATGAGAGAGGTTTGAACCATCAGGTTTTTAACACAATATCTGGGGCATAGCGTCCACGTAATCTACGCATCTGAGATTACCACCACTTTACCTATTTGTCTAATATAGTTTAATTAATCTTCAATGTTTTCTCAAATGTTCAAACAGCACATTCTTTCTTTTTCATCTATGAGCCGTTTACCAGCATTGATCGTGAAAATACCGGTGTTGACAGAGGGAGACATGGCTGCTTTTTTTTTTAACGTTGACATAACACATTGCTGGTTTCAGACAGTCAGCATTGGATGTTTATGTTTTAGTAGAGGAAAGAAATATCAGATGCAACCGAAAATAGCAGCAAATCAAATATGCAACATTTCTCCACTATGCACTTTTCCCACTCACTCCCACAAAAAAGAAAAACTTCATTAGATATAAATGCTAGATTACCCCAAAAAAATTCTAAATATGTAATTACTGCTTTATTTATCCCACACATTTGATCATAGCCAAAGCATGCTCACAAGACATACAAATGAAAAAACAACAAAGGCAGCACATACATTAACAGCGACATACAGAGGCGCACATACACTTGTAGGAAATAACCTCTACTGATGACTTCCCAGAGCTCAACACATGTAAACTTATTGCTCCTGTTCATGACCAAACATTCGTTCATGACTTCTCATACTGGTGTTGTTTTTTTTGGCACCAGATTGATGAAAACGACAATGTGCAAACACAGTCACAGAATGGACTACCTGAAGTATATTCGTTCACAAGCTTGGCTGATCTTGATACCATAGATGAAGAGGAGGATGTCTCACTGGATCCAGATTGCGCCTATGTAATGTACACTTCCGGATCTACTGGTAAGTAAGATCGGGTAATTCCCGCTTACTATGTAGCTGACAATAAATGTTGGCAGGATCAGATTTGTTATTAAGAATGTTTGATCAAAGTTTCTTGGGAATGTTTGGCAAAGGCACCTTCTCTCCCTGAGTATTGTCTTAAAATAGCATATTTTCCAAACGCATTCTTCATAATTTCCCTTCAGATTTCAATACTAAGTAACGAGGGAAACATTTCTCTCATACAGTGGTTGTTAGCTCATTTACAAGCCGAGTCAAAGTCTGTTCTCGCAACGTGAGACCATGGTCATGTCTCTGAATACGGCTTATATCGCACAGGATAATTCCCAGTATTTTTTAAAATAAATCTATACCATATAACAAATTAGTCCTGTGTTTTAAGAAATGGGCATATCTCGCTATCATTCAGTTCTGGGATAAAACTGTTATGGCGCAGATTTTGGTAATGCTGTCGTAAGTATACTACAGTAGAGGGGGTAAGGAGGGTGCCGGTCATAGTAATGTTGCATTTCTATTCCTCAGGTAAACCAAAAGGTGTCCAGGTGAAGCGATCAGGAGTTTTGAATATGGCAAACGCCCAGATCAAAGCATGGAATCTTGGACCTGAAGATGTCATCGCCCAGTTTGCTTCCATTGGCTTTGACGCAACCATTTCAGAAATATTCACAGCCTTTCTCTCTGGAGCATGTTTGGCTGTGCTTCACGATACAGAAAGATTGGGCAAAGAGCTTACACACGCCTTGTGCAGTTTGGAGGTGACGACTATCACGCTGCCACCATCCGTACTGAACGTCTATGGACCAAAGGATTTCCCAACGCTGAAAAATGTTATCACAGCTGGAGAGGCATGTACCTTACACACTGCGACCAAGTGGACTAGCGAAGGTGACGTGAAATTCTTCAACGCATACGGACCTACAGAGACAACAGTTTGTGCCACAATATATAAGTTTGCATCAGAAGCTGATATTGACGGAGCATCTCAAGATCTTCCGATTGGAAAAGCTGTGGATGGAGTTCAGGTGTATCTCTTTGATCATTTTATGAAGCCAGTTCCACCAGACGTCATAGGTGAGATTTACATTGGAGGAAAAGGCGTTTCAGCAGGTTATATTGGGCATGCCACCAGTAAAAATAAAGATCGTTTCGTTCCAAATCCCCTGGATGCAACAGAACTTCTGTACAGAACTGGAGATCATGCTATCCAAGCTTCAGATGGAACTTTGACGTATGTGGGAAGACTTGATGACCAAGTGAAGATCAGAGGACAGAGAGTGGACCTCAGCGAAATAGAACAGATCATTTTACAGCACACAAAAGTGGAGATGGCGGTGGTCGTCAAACACGCTAGTAAGCATTCAGCTGACGCCTGTATCGCGGCTTTCATTGCCCCAACCTTTGTGTACACGTCAGAATTACTTGAATACCTGTCAAAAGCCCTGCCTAAATACATGATGCCCACATATATCAAGAAAATGGACGCCAAAGACTTCCCAGTCACACTGAATGGCAAAGTAGACAGAAAGAAGCTGGAAAGAGACGAGTCCATCTTTGAGCACAGTTCCAATGTTGGAAACAGCCACCTCAGTCACACACAGCTGAGTATGGCCAAACTTTGGTGCAAGGTGTTGCAGCTTGATCAAACATATGCATATAGCATGCACAGACTCAGCACATTTTGTGAAAACGGTGGAAATTCACTCCACATGGTACTCCTGCAAAGGGCAATTGAAGAGGAGTTCAATATCTTGCTCTCTTTCACGGACATTGGGGCTGCGTCCACGATAGAAGATTTCGCTGATATCATTAAGAGAAAGAAGGACATCCTGAAAGCACCCGATGCCAAACCTGTGAAAAATGGGATAAATCTGAAGGAGCTTATCCTACAGGACTCTGAGCTGGAGAAAGAATATCTAAATCTCGACAGTGCCGATCATGATATTCATTACATTCAAAGCATTTCTCCGAAAAACATCCTCCTTTCTGGGGTCACTGGGTTTTTGGGAGCATTCCTGCTGAGAGAAATCTTGGAGCAGTGTGATGCACATGTCTGTTGCATGGTCCGAGAATCAAGTGAAGTAAGAGGTTTCAGCCGCATTGTCTCAAACATGCGAAAGTACAGTCTCTGGAAAGCAGATTATGGATCGCGCATTGCTGTCGTCCTATCCGACTTGTCACAACCTGAAATGGGTATAGCTCCAGACATATACAGAGCTCTTTGTACAGCAGTGGACACTGTTTTTATGAATGCCGCACAGATGAATTTCAACACTGATTACAACGATCACCGTGTGGCAAACGTCATTGGGACAAAAGAATTCATCAAATTTGCTTGCACTGGGAGGAGGAAATTCATATTCACGACATCGTCCTTGGCTGTTTTCTTATTTCCCCCCAAGAAAGACACAAAACCTAACAAATTAGAATCTAAGCTCACAGCACAAAACAAATCTCAGGAAAAAATCAATAGAGAAGAAAGAACTGACAAAGGAATAAAAACAGGAAAAGAAAAACCGGGACAACGACTCTCGCTGAACGGTCACTGTACAGATGATGAGTGGACCAATAAAAACCGTATAGTCAACTGTCCTGACGATTCAAAAATAGAGAAAGGAGCGAAAGAAAACTTGGAATTTCATTGCCAAAACAGAAAGGAGTCTGTTCTCAAGAACAATGAGCTAAGCCACAACAAATTAACTGGGCGCACGTCAGGTCCTGGAGAGTGCAAGAGCGAACGAAATATCCAGAACAATAAAATGTCACTGAGGCAGACTAAATCTGTGGACATCACTTTGAACAACATCTTTGCAACGAAGTCACCAAAAGGGAAGAAAAGGGTTCAGATTGTAATTGACACTTCCAAGAAAACTAACAAAACACCGGGACCCAAAAGAATAATTTACTCGGAGACAGACGTGATTAGAGACCCTACCATCTTGGCGGGAGGCTACAGTCAGAGCAAATGGGCATCCGAGCAGCTGGTCTTCCAGGCCTTGGAACATCTCCCAGGAGGAGCCGTGTTCAGGCCTGCCCGTGTGTCCGGCCATAGCGCAACTGGTGTAGGACCAACGAACGACCTATTCGCTTCAACCATGATTGGGATGGAAAAGCTGGGCGTCATACCTGACATGACCTTTCCTTTCGATCTGACTCCAGTAGACTTTTGCGCAAAAGGCATGGTGGAGATTATACTTCAGGTCTGCAAGGATGAAAATAAAGAGATGCCAAAGGCATACCATTTTTTCAACCAGTCAACCATACCTTTCAGAGAATTATTTGACGGAATGCCAGTTGATAAAGTCCCTCTTGATCATTGGAGACAAGAGCTGAGGAAGATTGACAGAGACAACCCACTTCTTCCTCTGACCCCATTCTTGAACTCGGAATTCTGGGACAGATCTCCTGATTGGCCCATATTTAGCACAGCCAACACAGAGAAATATGTGTCAGAAGAATGTCAACAACTCATGCTCCCAACACGAGATCTTCTGCAAGTTTACAAGCAATATTTCCGCCAGGCGATTCAACAAAACAATAAACAGTGAGAGGAGGTTACGAGTGAGTGCTATTCTTCTAGATCAGCCACCGAAGAAACTTACACTTAGGAGGTTAGGGATATTCGTAAAGCTTGTGTTGCCGTGAATTTAGTTTTGATGAGAAACAAGTCTATGCTTCAAGAAACAAAAATGAAGCCAGTAAATGCAATAGCCAGTGAAGTTGAGGTTTTATCGATTAAAGCGACTCGAAATTTTACATTCAATTTCGCGTCTCTAAGGGAGATATTTTTAGGGGAAGGTCACTGTCCTCCTCTCTTTGGATGCCTGATAGGGCTTATTTAATTTGAAAGATTTAACAACCAAAATTATTTTATGTTTATTCAAAATAACACAGCACGCTGAACTGTTGTATAAAGACTGCGCATCTCTAGCAGGATTTTTGTGCCACTAATGAATAATTCATCGACATAATTTTCAAAAAGTATGAACAAAAGTTTCTTTCTGTTCTCCAAACTAAAATATGTTTGACCTTAGAAGTAGCAAAGCCAGTCTACAGGCTGTCAGGAGCACTTCCCGTGCAAAGCTCACTGTTGTTAGAGTTAATGAGGGCGTGACGAGATATTGTATTTCATGCCATTCGTTCAGGATTTCGGTTACGAATGGAAAGTACATGAATTTATTGCATTCATTATGTAGCGTTCTATTTTTCCTCCAATACCTAGAGGTTGTGATGCAGAAAAAACAAAGTTCGTTCGCAAAACATCGAAGTGTGTCCATAATTCTTCGCAATTCTGTGTCTAGAGAGAAAAATCAGGAAAACCCTTTGAATGAACACGCATAGAAGTATCTATGAAAATTTGTTTACCAGCTGCCCAATCCTTTTGCAAATAACAACTGTTCTGTGATCATCACCCTTAATGAAGATCAATGCATCTTTCATCACTTTGGTGTGCGATTCTGCATAGAAATTTCAAATCACTTCTGATGGCAAATTGTGCACCACATTTTCTGCATTACCGGAAACTGGTTGTTGTCATTCCCTAAGGACATGAATTTAATAGTAAACGTAATTAAAGTGTCTATTCCAAAAATAGTTTCATTTCATGATTTCATATTTATGTATCGGAGATATATCAACGATAATGTGATATATTACAACACACATAGATACACACACAAACACACACTTATACATTACATATATACCACACTTTGCATTCAGTATCAACAAAGACATAGCCGTTTCTCCAATATGAAATGTCCAAAAATGGAAAAATTTTATAGCAGTGTAATGAGAGCATTATTTTCTTATATACTATTTGAATATTATGTCAGAATTTCGTAAATAGTTTCGTGAATACATTTATAATATTTTTCTCCCTCCTCCCCTACCCCTCTCTCTCTCTCTCTCTCTCTCTCTCTCTCTCTCTCTCTCTCCCTCCCTCTTCCTCCCTCTCTCGCTTACACATTCTCTCTGGCCTAATATAGATAGCATTGAAAGTTGATTCTGGTATGTGCATTCAATAGTTGTAAATATTTGCGTGCTTGAGTGTGAGTGCTATGTGTCTGGGCATGGACGTGAGCACTGTAGCCTTAACGTTATGCTTATTATAACATAGTGTTATGAATTGTTCGTAATTATGGTGTCTTACTTATTTACGTTGAGTAAAGCTTTGTTTTTGTTCGAGTGTACTCTCAGGATAACACTATTTATTGGAAGTGCCTTTCCACAGTCAAACTACACAATGATTACCCAGAATTTGATTGTGGCACTTGGTTTACAATACCACATTGACCATGTATATTGCCAGTTTGTACCACCACTGCTGTTCGATATAGTAATAACACACAGGGAAACAGCAGGCCTGGGCTTGTCATATTTTACTTACTGTGACTTGTTTTGTGTCTGACGGAGGAGGCATCTTCCAAAAATATAGTCATTTAACATGTTCGATACAGTTTTTATAATGCAGTTGGAGAGAAATATCCGTGTTTTTCATGCATGTAAATTATTGTAAATTATTATTTGACATTTCATAATGTGATGCAAGCAAACTTTAATTATATGATTTTATACTTTAATTTAGTCAAATCAACCCACGTTCATTTACTGTTATAAACGTGGTTGTCTGACATGTTTTAGCCCAGAATGCTGTACATCAGAAGCTATGTGTTAGAAATATGCCCTATATAATTTACAAATTTACGTACATACGATTATAACGAAATTATGTTTGCCATTTTCACCATCTAGTTTTCTTGTGATCTCCGAATTACACTTAAATGTCATGATGGTGATGTACTAGGAGGAAAAACTGAAATCTTACCTTTGAATGCTTTAACTGGAGATTTGAGGTCAATTTTTAAAAGTGTGTATGTATCAATTTATGTAAGGAATCAAGAGTTTTTTATTCTATTTTATTTTATTTTATTTTATTTTATTTTTTTGCTGTCTGCATTTAATTTTGCAACGTATGTTCTGAAGCTACTTAACATATTGATCAGCCTGCATTGCGATAAGGTGTGATGCTAGTCCCTACGTGGAAACCAAGGAGGTAAAAAGCCTTGTACTACAGTGGTCACCATGTACATCTCCTGTCTATGCAATGCTTGGATCACAGCTCCTCACACCATTCCACTGGAGATAGCGGCATCTTCACTGCTTTGTAAGTGTCATTCATTTTGCTTTCAGTCTGAAAAGCTTCATTGGGTTATCTGTGGAATTTTTCTTCTGCCTTAACGAGATCCGCAGTACAAAAGCAGAACAAAAACGGACTGCCGGCCTGTGGGAAATACAGCAAAACCAAGTGGATTGGGAAGGCCCAAAGTAAAGTATTTTAATAATTTTTTAATACAAGTACTTTAAAAAATGGAAGTGCAATAACATAAAACTAAGACTTTCGGGCAATGCCCTTCATCAGAGTATAAAATATGTAAATTAAGTGAAATAGGTCTAAAAGGAAACGAACTAAAACGAAACGACCAGCGGCCAGAGAGAAGAGAAAGTGAAGCAGCAACGGCTCCGGCGCTCCGCCAAAAGATATAAGCACAGGAAGAGAAAGCAAAGGAAACAAACAGTAAGAAAGAAGAAATACGGCTATCATATGGTGGGAAAGGACTTTAAAAAGGTATAAGATGATGCCCAAGAGAACTGACATAGTGGAAAAGAAGAGGGGCTGAGGAAATGTGAGGAAATCAGCCCTCTGTTGTTTAAGGTTTTTCGTTAATACCCCTAGGGGACAGTATGCCGAGTTTGGCAATGAGTAAGCTCTCCATGTGTCGCCTGTCCCATGTATCACCTCTGACCAGCCACAGGCCCATCACCGACATGTGTGATACAGAATGGCCCGGAAGGTTGAAATGCGTAGCAACTGGTGTGACTTTATTATGCTTGACATCTGCCCGGTGTTCCTTGAAGCGTGTTTGTAAGGATCTTCCTGTTTCACCAATGTAAATTTTTTCACATAGGCGACACTGCAGGGCATAAATAATGTTGGTTGATGTGCATGTGAAGGAACGTGTAATGGTAAAGGAGGACTTGGGGCCTCGGAGAATGTTGTTGTTGTTGATGTGGTTACATGAGGCACAGCGGGAGTTACCACAGGGCGAGGTACCAGGAGTGGAAATATGCATGGTTGTGGATGAACTGATTTTGGAGTGAACAAGCATGTCACCAAGGTTTTTTTTCTTTTTTATAGGCAACCATAGGTCTTTCTTGAAAAATATGGCCTACGTTGCTGCTGCTGGAAAGAATGGTCCAATTCTTTTGCACTATTTTTTGGACAGGAATAATAATTGTGAGGATGAAATGTAATAGAAAGGACGGGTCGGGAGGGAGAGGTGTCTTTTGTTTTAGGAGTAAGAGCTTTTCTACGAGAAGTAGACAGGACTTTGTTGGCAGCTTTGTTCGCCTCCTTCAGTACAGTTGGTTCTGTTTTATTTCACATAATTTACATATTTTACACTCTGATGAAGGGCATTGCCCGAAGGTCTTAGTTTTATGTTATTACTTCCATATTTTTATGTACTTGTATTAAAAAAATTATTAAAATATTTTACTTTGGACTCTCCCAATCCACTTGGTTTTGCTGAGATCCGCAGTGTTAATAAACCTTGTTATGGTAGATCTACATGTTTTCGTAGTAAATTGAAATAAAAATTGATTAAAGTGAAAAGAAATCTCATTGACTTTTGTGTCATCGTGTTCACTTCGTTAGCTGTTTTGGTCACTTTTGTCATTGAGTATGCAAGAATGAATAATTATTACCAAGGTTATTGAAAATGAGGTTCCAGCAAAAATTAATTGTGCGGTAAGAAGATGCGGCCAAAATTTGTTATTGAGGACTCTAATTACAGTGTTTGGTAATCGACCAGTATTAATAGTCTTTGTTTTAAACTGCAAACAGATACAGTAAGAGTAAACCTTCAACCTTACACAACTGGACAGCCATACACGTAAGTGACTCATACAGTAGATAAAAACAACCAAGATATTCACAAATATTTATGCATTCGTAATTTATTTCTGTAAATCACAGTCGGCATAATACAACTTAACCTTTAAGAGCACAATGGACGGAAATACAGGCATGATATTTGTGAGCAATATTTCATTTGAACACCTGCATATCACTGATGAGTCTGAGGCTTTAAAACTGTCGCCAGTTCAGAAACCACGTTATACCCAGACAGATTTACAAACAAACAAAAAGTGGGGGTAGGGAGGGAGGGAAAGAGAGATGAAGTGAAATATAGGGAGGGAAAGACTGGACGAAAAGAAATTTGAGATGGTGGGGTGAAAGGGGCCATGACAGCAACTGTCAAATAAAAATATCAGAATGACGACTCTGAAGTCCCACTGTCGCCATCACTTCAGTGATCGAAGAGACTGCTGAAAGCCGCAATTCAGAAATGGCTGACTGGTGGGTGGTACAAAGCAGGAACGGAAAGGAGGAAAAGAAAAAGGTTCATCAGAAACATAAGCATATGTTCACCTGGTTTACTTCCTTTTGTCAATGATCACCGAAGCTGAAATAATGTTATCTATGAATAACGGCGTAACGGTGCTTCACGGTTAAGACAACATTGACTGAAGACGAGGAGAAGATGGAGTCGATCTAGAGAGAGGTGGAAGACAGCAAAAGCAGGCAGAGAAGAATTCAGAGCTGAGAATAAAACAATATTATATTAGCTGTGAACCAGATTTCTGGCTAAGAAAATCTCAGTAAATTGGGTGCTCTCCAAGTGATGCTGATACATAATGCAAAGGCTACTTTGTATTCAGAACTTGACGTTAATCATGTTAATAGCTCGCTTTGCATCTGAATTTTGAACTCATCAATTGAAAGTATAACGGAGATGCTCGAGGATGTATTATGTCGTTTAGCTGCCAAACACACAAAGATTGTCCTCATAACTTCGTGACTGGAACGCTCTACAAGTTCTTTAATCATCATTTGCGAGGTCCCTGTTACCCTCTGTAAATTATCACGCTTTTGTATCATGCAAGTTAACCTCAATTCTGCAATGCCACATTAAATCAAATTCATAGAAAAAAAGCAGTCCTATACGACCCTTTTAAACAGTGGGAAGAGACCTACTACCTCATAAAACTTTACGTCCTTAAATGTTAAGTTTATGAATGAATTTTCGTAACATCTTTAGAACTGACCGAAAATTCTGAACATTTGCATTAAAATTTGACCTAACCGGTGGAATTCGACCGGTTGTGTCAACCTGAACGTTATAAAATTTCCAAAACTTTTAGAATGTGAGGACAGTGAATTAACACTGGAACAGTTCTGGCAAAATGTATGCTACATGTCTTCATTGCTTTAACGGCTCTATCCTAAGCTGCATCTTCGCGTGACAAGACTGCATTCACCACATTATCACATTATTATGAACCACTCACTTTTGTACACATGCACTGATGATAATTTCTAAAATTTAAACTATGTTGTTGGATTCATGTAGCATTCTCCTCTGTTTTCCTCTTCGAATAATCATCCGGCACAAAGCTCCTGTGAATGAATATAAAAAAAGTGTGTTTTTTTTAATGTATTGCTGTTATTTAAGAGAATATAATACAAGTAGATGTTTGAACTGTATTTAAGGTGTCACTGAGCTTGCTCATATACAGGGCTCAATACCATCACACAAGTCTTCATGATTTCCTTATACAGTCTGGCTCTGACTGTGTCAACGAAATGCCATAGAACCATCATGGAGCTATTAAGAACATTGAAGTCGGTAACGCCCTATTTGCTCACCAAGCAAGTCACTTTCACTTAAACTGCCATCTTTTGTAGGGCAAGTATGAGAGACAAGAGAGAAAAAAAAAGAACACAGCTCAAAAGTAAGTAAATAACATTGCTACAAGAAATCTCGGAAAATAAATTTCCCCTTTCATCTACACGATAGATAACACAGCCGAATTATGCTGTGCGGCTGTTCTTTCCCACCTCCTTGCCCTACAGAAATTGGCTTTATAAGGAGAACTGGAAAAAAAAACAGTGTTATTCCAGTGTTATATAGTATTTGTTATGCCCACTACTAAAATATTTACGATATTGATCATCATTTAAATGGACAATGCTTTTGCAAAGGTATGGTTGTTTCAACAGCTGTTCCACATTCAAAATAATCTCTACCTTACCTCACAACACCTTCCACACCCCAGTTACCATTTCTCGCTAACTGTATCATCATCCCATTGACACCAGCAGATAAGACAATGTCATCATCGGCAACATCTACGTCAACAACCACAAGACAAAGTTAACAACATAAGTTACCCAAAGTAGATTTTTCCTGTTGCAGTTGTGGCAAACTTTTTGACTGACTCCTCCAATCTCTTTTTGTCGTAGGGCACAGCAAGTTCCTGTTTGTAAGAAACATCAGTCAACATTAGTTCAGCAAGATTCCTATTTGGTTTTCTTTAGACATGATTCTTTTCTTCACCAAAGAATTCATTTTGGATTACCAGTACAACTGATGGCATCACTTTAATGAGGTATTTTCAGACTGGTCAGTCACACCACGTGATCTAGGGTTTGCTAGGATATTTTGGTAAGTGACGAGTAATCATACATAAGCAGAGCATGTAAACAAACCAACGTGTGAGCAAGATTTCCTAGGTCACGTGATGGAAGTGAAAATACCTAATTGGTCGGTCAACTTATTTTGATAAAATAATAAGGCTGAATACTATGCACTTCATGTATGATTTGTAACTAAAACACTAAACTACAGATTTGTACGACGGGGCACACAGGTGTAACTAGACTAGGTTATTTATATAAGATACTGTCAGCCCATCACAATGCAGTGGCCAAGAGTTATGATTTTTATGCATAAAAGGTCAGAGGCATTTGAAAAATCAATGATGTGGAATGGATTTATAATGAAACATGAAAGACTAGAGAATTAGCTGACACACTTTTAAACCAGTCCCAAACATCTTCAGGTCATTAGGTAATTTGTGAAGAAATTTCACATTTTTGAAGGTGGAGAATCTATGTAAAATTATGTTTCAGCTTTCAGTTAGTGATCTAGTCGCATTATAGTATAAAGCCATAATAACAAACCTCTAGGGCGGTAATGAAGTCTTCAGCAGATATGCTTAAAGAGTTATCCTCGTCGTATCTCTTGAGAATGTCTAGAAGGCGCATGTCGTTCACCACGATGTGTTCCTTCGGAAACAAGGGAGACATCATTCGGCATCAGTACGCAATGCATACGGCATATAAGTTTGTATTTAAAGAGACATATCTAATCAATATAGGCGTGGTGCTAATTTACTAAAAGGAACAGGATGTGACGACAGACAAAAACTAAAATGAAGGGATTTTCCTATTTTTTAAAGGTTATAACTCCTGTTCAAAAGCACAAACATGACATGCAAAATTTTCGTCCTTTGACACAAGACTACTCATTCCAAATCCAATGAAAACAATACCATTATCATTAACCATCCACCTCGCTGACGTTTTACTATGACATTTAGAATGAACGTGTTTGAACAGCTAAATGGGCTATGCGTGCTGCAAAAAAAAAAAAAATCGCTAAAACAAATTCTAGACGCACCGATCAATTTCCAGTCTCCATGTATTTGTAATCATCCCCCTTACTATAAATACCTTCAGGATAACGACTGGCTCCTTCTTGATCCGGTCTATGTCAATGGCTGGCTTGGAGATGTCCTCCAATGTGTTTCCAGCCCTCATAAGAGGACCATGTTTGACTTTGAAACCGGGTTTGTTGGCTTTGATGTCCTCTACTGTCCGCAAAAATTCGTACTCTACCGGCACATCCTAGTGGAATAAAAGAGTAATATATGTAGACTAGTTATTTTGTAATTGGCATACCTTTTAAGTCATAAACTAACCCAGATCATAAATAATAATACCGTTGTTTATGTTTAATTTAAACTCTCCGCTTGCTTTTCTTTAAGGTTGAATTTTCTTCAGTTTGAGAAACGAATTATTCGCGTGCTTTGTTAAGATTTCCAAACTCATGTTCTGAAAAACCTACATTAGAGTATTGTGAATCTTCTTCACGATGTGAGCCGAACATTGAGAGAAAGAGGACAGAAGGAGAGAAAGAAACTTGGAAAAACCCCGAAAGAAGGAGGAGGGACGGATGTGCTTGAGTAACTCACTGTCAGATCTAATTCCTCTACTTCACAGTGGACCGTGTTGTTGATGGCGGAGGCCAAGGCAATGGCACCAGCCGACGTGATCAGATTGTTGCCCATCTGAAAGTATACACGATTCTGACTTAGTATGGTATCATATTAAAGCTCGCTTAACGTACAACATCTGAAGGGAACAGGGGTAGTTATCTGCCTCAAAGCCTCATAAGCACATTATTTTTCATAAAATTTAAACCGCGTATATTTTTCCTTTCGCCAGACAGTTTCTGAGAAAACACTACTGGAACGTCGGGAGTTTCATCCAGAGTTTGCCATCTTTGTTCGTGCTGCATGACGTCAAAATGCGAAATAGGCTAGCAGATGATTGGTCCAGATGGTTTGCGCATGCGTCCGCACCAAAAGTCTACTAGTTTTTCTAGCTATATGACGTTACACAACACCAGTAACGGCGGCGTATGCACGGTGAAAACCTCGAGATTCCAGCGATTTTTCTCAAAAATGGTCAAGCGGAAGGCTGATCCACAATGAAATGTAACGGATACCCGTGATCTTGCATTATAAGAGAGTAACTTTTCGTTCTATTAATATTTATGGAGAAACTCTCTAATTTTAAAGGTATGTCTGATCTTGCAACTGAAATTATTATTATGTTAAATTTCTGAAATATCCTTAACATCCCTATCAGCGCTTGTTTAATTCCACTTTTCTTCCTCGCAGCTGGTGAACTGGACGCAACGATCAGGGTAAAACGGGCAGCACTGAAGGATTTAGGAAAAGGACATCATATATATATAGGCGTATGTGCTTTCACTTCTCATAATCAGACAGAATAGCACATTTACTCGGATAATTTCCTCCAGCATGTATTTAGTATTTTACATCAATCGAGCTATAGAAGTTAAAAGGCAAGAATATAGTCAGTCAACAAAATACAAATAATTTTGCAGAATCTGTGGAAAGAATGCCAGGACTTACTCTCAATACTTTGATTGTGTCGTTGGTGGTGAGTACTTTCGCCATTTTGGTGGCTACTTCAAGACTGAGACGATTACCAGAGATATCAAGTTCCAGCAAGCTTTGGTTGGCTGACATAGCATCGACAATGGCCAGCCCTCCTTTAACTCCCAGGCCATTCCAAGACAAGTTACAGACTTTGAGTCGAACATTCTCCTGTAAGAAGTGAATGAACATGTTGGAAAACATTGGTCTACATATTATTTTCTAAGAAACTTTCTCAAAGCTTCCATTTAAGTTTTAAAAAAAAAAAAGATAAATAGAGGTAGTAGTGCAATGCCATAATAATGCATTCCTGGTCATATTGTAGGAATTATAGCTATTTTCTTTAAAACCATCCTCGTTACGGGCCCTTTGCAAACTTTTTAAACAGGCCCACTCTCTTACTGTCACCAAGGCTTGTCATTTGCATGGACTTAAAGAGTAATTAACGGATTCTTCATCTGTTTCTTCTTCATTTTCCTCTTGAGCCACAGCTTTGGGATATGACTGTGGTCTACTTATTAAAAGATGTACCGGTTCACAAAGTGATGCTCTTACCTTCAGTCCTTTCCCTACCGCTATTCCTCCTCTCTCCCGCAAATGATTCCAGCTCAGATCTAGGACATCGAGATTTTCATTGGCACCTGAGAAGAGATTAAGACGAGATTACCATTTTTTTCGCACAGCTTCTCTTTTTCTCTGTCTGTGTCTGTCTCTCCCTCTCTCTCTCTCTCTCTCTCTCTCTCTCTCTCTCTCTCTCTCTCTCTCTCTCTCCCATCATTCTCTCTCTTCCTTGCCCTCTCTTCCTACCCACTTCTCTTCCAACGTCAGCTGCCGTTCTATTACCTTATCCTGCCGTGCCTTGCTCAGCCTCTGCTGCTCGACTCCTAACCTTATTGCTCTATAGTGTCTTGTGATCAGATTGACGGTGCAATATTTCACCAGCTTTCAATGGCTCCAGCGGGTGAATCCTTTCAAAATCTTTATAACCCATATCACTTCTTATGTCTTATGTGACAGCGATCTTCTCTGGTTGTTCCATCTTCATTTTTCCATTTTGGAAATATGTTTCTCTTCCTTACACACTTGTTTTAATTTCCTCTCCCCATCTTATTTTCTGCTTTCCCCCCATCTCTCACTTGTATTATCTACAACTTTCGCGTAGAAATGTTAGAAAAAACAGTTTCAAAACTTCCAACAGTTATCTGAAACTAAACCATAAACACGGGCCTTACTTAAGAGCGCTCGTACTTACTTATCGCAGGGCCCAAGAACTCGGCGCCAGCTTCCGTAAATGTGTTGTGACTTAGATTCAGTTCGCGTAAATATTTATTGTTCTGTAACAAAAGAAAAGTTAAATTACAGGTCATAAGATCTGCAGCATAAACATTAGATAAAGATAAGATTCAGCATTTGATGGCATGGCATACAGAATGATGGCTAATGGGAAGGACAAAACAAATTATTCCAGCATGCTTAAGATTCCGAAAGCTTATTTGATTTGCTCTTGAACCTTTATTCTTTTCTCTAGGTTGCAGGAGCCTAATTGGTCAAAAAAATTGGACTATCCGAGTCGATAGTAGCGGAGTGTAGAAATAATCATATAACATGAAAACACACCGCAAAAGTGGTGAAATTCAGTTCTGCATTGTAAAAAAATAATTGTTGGAGGCAGAGTTTCCCAATGGCTTAAGCGGATTTCATTTGTGCGGACCTGTGATCTGCAAAAAGGAGGCCAAATTTTAAACCTCTTTTTATGTAATTTAAAATTGTGAAAAATTTAACCAAAGGACCCCCACCCTAAACAGTATATAATTTGAGCACAGTGGTGGCACCAGACCTGCAGACTAGTCCTGGTCTTCTCGGAACGTTCCCGTGGTTCGAGAAGAAATTTTTATTAAATGGCTCAAAGAAGCTTTTACGATTTGGCTCCTGCAACCTCTACAGTCACGCCAGGTCCCTTCCATAATCACTTAGCCTTCCTTAATCGTTTGCAGCATTCAGTGAGCATATAAGTTTAAAATCCAAGTTTTTCATTTCGCCTTTTTTCAGTTACGAACCGACACGCTGCATCGGATGGTTTGAACAGGTTAATTTTCCTAACGACATGTATTCCGGACAGAAGGCCACACCCAAACCGGTCTTTATCCCAGAGATGTGGTTTACAAAACCAGGGTCGGATCAGGTTTACAAATCTGGGGCCCATTCTGCATAATCTGTCCAAAGGACAAAATTTGATTCTTACTGTCCTGAGATTGCCTATGATAAAGCAATAGTTTAATCCAGTAAGAAAGCAGTTCAGGATATCTACATATATAGGCTGGCTGAGAACAACGACAGGGATTTCCTCACAGAATATCAAACAAGCCAGCAGGCATTAAGGCAGACAGGCTGGGAGACAGACACAAAAGGAATAACATAAGAATGGACACAGACGAAGAGTAAGACCAGCTGAGAGCAGAGAACACCAGACTTCACCTCTATAGCTTGAGAAAGGGCCTCGGCACACTTGTCATCGAAGTCATTACCTGGAAATAAAAATTAATTCAATTTCAACTTCGGTTTATTTATTTTGGACCCAGTTTACAAATATGACAACATATGGGCAATCAAAAATCAATACGCATGACAAATACATAAGCAGACAAAACAACATAACTGCACATACACTAAGTCAAAAACTAAAATTGAGAAAGAGAACCAGACTTAACAATAACTTTCAATTTGTATGGTGGCAACGGTTACTGACGGTAACCGGCCCAAATACACTAAGTAAAAAACTAAAATTGAGAGAGACAACCAGACCTAACAATAACTTACAATTTGTATGGTGGCAACGGTTACTGACGGTAACCGGCCCACATACATTAAGTAGAAAACTAAAATTGAGGAAGAAAACCAGACCTAACAATAACTTTCTATTTGTATGGTGGCAACGGTGGACAACGGTAGAAACCGGTACATGCAACTTGTTGAGCATGACATTCAGTAATGAAGGAAAGGAATGTTACACAGTATTATGCTCAGAACGTCAAGAGTTCAAGATCATCTTACAGAGACTAACAAGATTTAGGTCATTAGCAGAGCGCATCAGTTTACTAATGGGAACACGTTACATTAACTAATGCTTTTCTAAATTTCACAGATCAAGCTAAATAAACTGTTGTGTGTTGTTGATACTGTTACTGACTATCTAAATCAATGAAAGAATATGCTTGTGCTGCATATACTGGTTTGTCGTAATAACTACCATGGTTAACTACACTTGTTAAATTTGTTGATAAAGTGTTATTCATCAACTTTTCTTACTTGTTTGTCCTATTTGATCACAATGATGATTTCTCAGTTTCATGCTAACGAAATTTGCTCCTTATAAGAACTATGATGATTAACAAAGTGGAAATGGATGATGAAACCGTTTTATGCAATGAAAGAGGAACACAGTTCTGTTTCCAAAATTCGAAATAATTTATTTATACAGAATTTGAGATTTAAGTGTTATATCTCGGACGTTCTTGGGATTTTTTTTTATTAATTAAGCCGGATAATGAGATATCAATAACTATTATAACGAGATAAACGAAACTGTTCGAAGAAAGCTGAAGATTACAACAATACCAACAGCAGCAAAGAAAAAAAAGAATGAAGACAATGTGTTTTGACCAACTGTAAATAGTAACAGTATAATGTTAGTTCGTGAGTTACAAGGTCTTTAACAAGGTTTTTAACAAGGTTTGTTGGAAAAGCTTTAGTACGTGGTTAGCGTTGGACAATGACGTGACGTCACCTACCAGCAAGATCAAGCCTCCTGAGTCCTCCATTGACATTGATCATTTTAGCCATGTGGAGACCTCCTTCACTGCCCAGCTTGTTCTCTGATAATGTCTGATCATAAACACAACGAAAACAGTAAAAACCATACGACAGTGTTTTCGAAGGCAGACTAAATTGTATTGAAATCACATCAAAATATCAGCTGATGATAAGACTTGTTTTTCAGATACCAAAATAAACCCAAAGCTTTCCCTCTTGGTCACATTAAAACAATACAGTCCTTAAAGAAAGGTGGCCGGCTTGTACAATTGTAGGCTTACGCGGCAGATCATAAAGACTGTAACAGGCAAGCTGTCGTGCGGTCTCATGGTCATATGTGATCGTATTGCTAAGCAAGTTTTAGAGACGTGTGGCGTAACTATGCTCTAAGATCACAGTAGCGCAATAGGAGGGCATAATACTTGTATGATAGAAAAGAGCTAGCTAGCTAGAACCCTAGGTCAAAGGAAACAAACTGGTTAAACGGAACTGTCAGAGGAAAAAGATTTTTTAAAAATGCATCTGTCTTATCATCATTATCATCACTATTACCACCATCATTGTCTATTTCAATCACAAACAGGAGCGAAAAGAGCTTACCATATCAGTTATGTAATCATTTTCCTCCAGTAACCGGCCCATGAACCTGGCTCCCTCGGCTCCTATCCAGTTTCCACAGATGTCTAGTCGCTCCAACGTTATGTTGTCCTGATGGATGGATAAATGGATGGATGGATGGAAGGATGGATGGATGGATGGATGAATGGATAGATGGATGGATGGATGGATGGATGGATGGATAACAACAAAGGATAAAAGCTTTTGGGATCGTTTTCTGACTACATCTATTAAGAGACTGATAGCATCTGGTAAGTGGTAATTTAAAGACGGTAGTGTCGCCCAGGTACAAATCTCCAACAAATTCTTCAGTTTCGTTCAACAGTGATAATATTAAGCTTTAATGAGACAACAATGGTATACTGATCCGAATTTAAGAATTGATGCAGCCAACATTATTAATGATCCTGGTTTGAGAATTTTTTGACAAGATACATACCTTTAGAGAGAGTGCTATAGCTCTCGTTGCGTCAGGCCCCAACCCTCTGTATCGCATTCTTATGTTCGGATCCCGGATGTGACGTAGGAAGTACTCTACCGGAACTAGACCAAGCTGTTCGCACACAGACTTATAATATGATACCACGGCATCTTCATCCTCCTCGTCTGTGAAGGAAAACATGGATCAGCTTCAGATCTGATAAGTTTATTAAGTTACTCATGACACCGATTCCGGAGGAGTAGATATGTGTGCTCACGATGGTGTTGCTGTAGTGTCCTATCAAGACTCATTACCTTTTGTTGACGTTATAAATGATAATTCATATATAGAGGTAGATTATTTTTTCCTGGGGGAGGG
>JAWQUT010000032.1:3114545-3145095 GCA_033807755.1 Ellobium chinense
AAGATTGATGCATTTAAATAGAAGTGATACAAGACATCCTCCAAAAGACTCATCGGTTATCGATCATCACCTATTTCAGGGACTTCCGCTGACGGGTCATGCTCTGGAAGATCTGTGCCTCACTTTCCATCCAGAAATTCACGGTCCCCTTGAATGGTTTAGAACTTTTATTTAAATAAAAATTATCAAAGGATATGAAAGACTAGGCCGAAAGCCATGCTGGGACTTAACAATATTCTTAACCCTGCCACAGCAGCTTTAGTCCACTGAATTCGCGATCCCTCATGTATTGGTATATCATCATCATCATCATCCACCAACAAAGAATTGAAAGTTGTAGACAATTTATTTGCACAGAACGCGCACATCTCACTGATATCTGCTTGCAGCTACAGAGCAACTTTAAGGTTGCAGGAGCCTAATTGGTCAAAAAAACTGGACTATCCGAGTCGTTAGTAGCAGAGTATAAAATCTGTCCTTTGGACAGATTGTGTAGAAATAATCATATAACATGAAACCACACCGCAAAAGTGGTGAAATTCAGTTTTGAATTTGTAAAAAAATAATTGTTGCAGGCAGTGTTTCCCAATGGCTTCAGCGGATTTCATTTGTGCGGACCTGTGATCTGCAAAAGAAGGCCAAATTTTTAACCCCTTTTCATGTAATTTAAAATTGCTAAGAAATTTCTAATCGAAGGATCCCCACCGTAAACAGTAAATAATTTGAGCACAGTGATGGCACCAGACCTGCAGACTAGTCTTGGCCATCGCGGGAAATTCCTGTGGTTAGAGAAGAAATTTTTATTAAATGGCTCAAAGAAGCTTTTACAATTTGGCGTCTGCAACCTCAAGCTCCTGCGGACTGTCAGAGAATGTGAGATATGTGTTTTCATAAAATTTAGGCTGCATCGCCGGGGGGATGAAACAATAGTGCAATGAATATTTAAAGCAGTTTTTGCTCATTACAGAAGTGTAGCATGACCCTGCAGACATATATTTTATTCCGTCATTATCACGTCTGTGTGCAAAGAATTAAATGAGCAATTGCCGTAACATTAAGTATTTATGATCTCTGATATTGGCCCAGAAAAGCAGAAAGCAACCGACCACGGGAGACCGTGGTCTCAGGACCCGTTTATACAGAACAGAGTATAACACTTCCCCCTCCCCACCTCTTTCCCGTGACTGCAGGGCTAAAAAGATATGCCCAGACACATTCTAAAGGACTGTCCCACGTATGCCAGGCAGAGATTGGGGACCTGGCCCAGTGGAGCTTCGCTGCAGAATACGAGACCAGCAATGACCTCTAGCGCACGGTTCTGTATGCAACCTAGACTAGACAGTTGCACAAGACCCTCATTAGATTAGAGACCCTTATGCTCACAATGTTCACATTTCTTTTTGTTATTTAAAATATGTTGTGACGTCAGAGATACCCACCTACAACATCTAAATCTGTGTCATAATCCTCATCTGTCACCCGCACCTCCACCGTTCCCATGGTAACCTGTTCTGCTGGTAGTTCGTATGTCTCAGCGGGAGCAAGCTTCTCTTCCTCTTGAGCTACTTCCTGCCCGTCTGGTTCGTCTTCTTTCACTTCTTCTTCTTTGACACTTTCTTCCTTTGGCACCTCCTCCTCTTGCTGCTCCTCCTCCTCCTCTTTGTCTTCACTGTCAGATGCCTGAAAAATTATGATGCTTAAGTTGGAAACTTAGTTGCTTTTTGCTGGAACATATTTGCCCTCCGGACAGATCATAAATAAATGCTCTCTTCCCGTTTCGGAACCCATCGAAGTGTCTTTCTACCAACTGATCCTGCTATGTCTGACTGAAATTAGTAAGTGACTCAATGGAGCTTATAGTGACGAAAAAGAGAAAATATAAATGTCTTTACAATCTTGTAAATAAAAGCCTTGTCATGTCCATAATATGTGTTTAACCCACACAGACGATCTCTGCAATGGTGTAGGACAAGGCACACTGGCGTTTTCACTGAACATAACCTGTTTCTGTGCCCTGATGGTTCAGTAACTTTGCCTGTCCACTTTTTTTTCTCTCTGTGATATTTCTAGTCTTAACGTACTATGCGTTTTACAAGATTTGTCTTGGCCTCTGGAGACCACAGATTCACGTCCATTCATCGAGAGCAGTCAGAGGTAACATTCTGAAGCTCCCGAAACCCCACTACCGAATTAACTTAAAATGTGGAAATAACTTCAGTGGAAATTACATCTATTAACTCTTGGAGGAGTTTCTCGAACAGGATGGTAACAGCACTATCACATCAGAAGACCACTGGGATAACCTCCCGACATAGTGCGATCAATAGTGCTACCAGTGACACCGCGCATGCAAATGCGCCAGATGTTTATAGTATTTGTATTTTTCTTCAGCGATAAACAGGCTTGAAGCCTGAAAACTCTCACAAGTACAAGTATGTTCCTGAGCTCTTCTTCATTGGATCTGATACTGTCATAAGAACTGGCCTCAAAATCTGAACAAATTTATACAAGCATTATTTTGCAATTCACCTACAAATTTACTCTTTAACTTGCTCGTGACGTGTTCTGTGCCCGATGTTCCACATGACACTAACACACATGACAGAAGTAGTAATGGAGTGAATGGACGCAAGTAGAAGCTCATGCAGGATAGGCTAGAGAGGAAAAATGCATAAGAAACCAAGAATTGAACCAGCGACATCTGCGTCCCCACCCACCATCTTCCTGTCAGCTTGGAATCAGGTGTACGTCTGAACCCAACAACACCGTATCTCTCCCTACTTCTGGTATAAATTTTCTATCTTGCACTTGCTTTCACGACAGACCTGCAAGCCTTCTTAGCAACTTACCTGCAGTTCTGTGATGAGGACTCCAGTTTCTTCCTGTGTGGGTAGACCGTCCTCGTCTTGACCATGAGTGGCCATCTGACTGGGCGTGCGCGCGAAGGCTGCTCGGGAGCTGATGCTGGGAATCCGTGTGGACTTGGAAGACGGCCTGGGTGATGCGTTCTCGTCGTTGGACTGGGGAACGTCTGCCAGATTACAGAGCACTTCAATATTATTATTCAATATATGGAGTAGGAGGAGTGAAATGTTTCTTTACGTGCTAGTCTACCTTTACAGCAACAATTTCTAACATTATTTAAGCCACTTTCACATCCGGTAAGAACAAGTGTTTCGTCAGGATCCTTCACTACAGCATGGTCTAGCTTCAAAAGAAAAGAAATAACCAATTTTGTGGCACAAACTCATTTAGTGCAGTCTGACGAAAATATAGCGAGGATTACTGCGACAGCATCGAAATCTGGCAACATTGATTATGCATAATAGCTATTGGCTGGTTGACTGGATGATCTGATGTCTTCTTCTACGATTGAAAGAATGCCTGAATAGTTGACTGATTGATAAGCATAGATTAGTAATTGATATGACTGATTAATATTATTAATGTACAATCTGTCCCGTCATTTGGTTTTTGTCAATGGTTGCTCATATGCCACATGTGGGGCCTGAGCTTTGTTATAATAAACTTGTTAACTTGTTAAACTTAAACATTAGTTTCCACGACTTGCTGAAGAAATACGGTTGTTAATGAGTGGAAAAATAAAAAGGTCAAACCATCCAGTATCTGACCTAAGACCAGTTGGAATCAAATGCTTTTGGTTGTGTACGTGTATATCCAATAACTTAATCCAAACGTTTCGAAATGAATGACGATTTTTGAGCTTTCTCTCTCTTGTTACATATTATCTTTTGTTGAAACTGATACTGGGCATAGGCCTGTCTGTTGCTTTACGTCACACAGTGGCAGTGTGGTGATAAGCTTTTTACGTTCACATCCGCGTTATGAGTACTGAACGCCCGGTGTGAAGACTGCTTCAAGTATTGGTCTGTACTCGACGACGCGTTTTTATCTTCAGTTCAAGAGCTCTTGGCCTGATGTACATCTTTCGTATTTTACACCTTTGCACATTCAGAAGGGACGTGGTTAATCGCTAAGGGGGTTCTATGAAGAATGTTTATGGTACATCAAACCAGCCTTAATGCGGGATATTGGCAGCAGTGGTTGTTAAATTGGCTCATTTCACGACATGATGCGATAAGACTGGGTCAGTAAATGACGTAGCTTGTTCCAAAGCCATAACTGTTAAATGTTTTGGCAAGTTTATCAGGTTCGGTTTAGGGGCATAACTGTACTTAACCCTCAAGTGCCCAGCCCTATTTACAATGGTACAAAAAGTCCGAGCTCCAGTTTTTGGATCATTTCTGTATCCACTATGCTGGAACAAGCATCAAAATGATAATAATAATAATAATAATGTGGTTTATAGGTCTCATACCCAGGTTAATGCCCGCTCATGCGACTTCACACTATTATGGTGGGGTGATGATCTTGGTTTGCTTTTTCTTTGTTCCACGAAATGTATCAGATCTGATACGCTGGGCACTAGAGGGTTAANGAATGGATGGATGGATGGATGGATGGATGGATGGATGGATGGAATGGATGGATGGATGGATGGATGGATGGATGGATGGATGGATGGATGGATGGATGGATGGATGGATGGATGGATGGATGGGTGGATGGATGGATGGATGGAGGGTTCGAGGAAAGGAAAGAGGAATTATGTGCACTCACAGTAACAGAAGAAAATAAAGATAAAGAGTAAAGAATGCTTGTAAGAATGATGTAAAAGATGTCTGCTTGAAAACGAAACAGAACACATGGCATTTAGGAAAAGAAACAACCATCTTTAGTTCTAAATAGCTCAAATGAAAATCAGGCTCGTCATATATGAATCTTCTACATTGATAACATAAGATTCATTCAAAAGGAATTTGTTTAATGGTAATTATTAGAAGATAGGATGAAAATTTTAAAAAAAACATACGCAACTTCAAATGTGTAAAAACCGCTGAGCATTAAATTTAAGAAATTAAATTCATGAAACGGCTGATTTTTTTTTTAATCGGGTTTTTAAAACAAAGCAAACTGGAACTAAGACTAGGTATTTACATGCTCATGAATCTCCATCCTTAACGGGTTACAGCAAAATCTAATGTATACGGCATATTGTGTATATCAAAGGGAAGAAATCCACATTAGGCTGTGAACCTTGCAGGAGTATTGGTTATGATGACCACAGATCATTCTTGTTAATCAACTCCCCCGTAGTTGTAGGAAGAAGAACAATGGAAGTTCCTGATTGAATATTACAGTATTTTCCTTCCCACAGTTTAGCTGATTAAAATCAGCAAGATAGGATATTGTATTCTCTGGAGGTGGAGGTGGGAGTGAATATTGTGTATATTCATTAATCCTCTGTCCCCTCCCTCTTTGTGAGGTGTTGTTAGTTTACTGTCGGTGAGAATACCAGATTATTATTGTCTGCCTGCATCGATTTCAATTACCTAACGTTATGTGACAGTGAAAAAGCCAGTTACAATATGAATTATTTGGATTTTCCAACTACATTGTCCTTCACTGTCTTTTGATATTGTCGGTAGGATGTGTTAATTCTTCTTCATGACACTTTTTCTCTCCCTTCTATCTCCTCTTTTCCTCTCACCCACCCGTTAAAAATTCATACCCAATCTTTCCCGATATAGATCTTCCACTTTGATATCGGTTCGTGCTCTTACGAGCAACGCTATAAAGAAGCGCCTTGCCGCACTCTATACACTTATATAACTTGACCTCAGTCTGGGCGCTAAGGATCTTAAACAGTGAACCACTTCTCTTCAAGATTCTTCTTATCTTTTATGTTATTGTATGTAAACCCACTCCGTGCTGCTGAAGCTCTTAGTTTTATTTCACAAAGAACATGTCTTCCCCTTCAAAAGAAGTGTCAGTGATTTCTACACCCATAAACACACATTGACTTGAGGGTTTTGTTTATCTACTCCCCCGCGGTTGTTGGTCAAAGAACAATCAAAACTTCATGTTGAATATTATGGTACTTTCCTCCAAGAGTTTAGCTGACTAAATTCAGCAACAGTTAGCTTTCATATTCTCTGGACGTGGAGGTAAAGGTGGAGATAGAGGTGGAGGTAAAGGTGGAGATGGAGATGGAGGTGGAGGTAAAGGTGGATTTGGAGGTAGAAATGGAAGTGGAGGTAGAGATGGAGGTAGAGGTAAAGGTGGAGGTAGAGATGGAGATAGAGGTGGAGGTGGAGGTGAAGGGAAAAGGTGGAGGTGAAGGGAAAGGCGGAGGTAAAGGTAGAGAAGGGGTTGGAGGTAGAGACTGAGGTAAAGGTGGAGGTGGAGATAGAGATGGAGGTGGAGGTAGAGGTGGAGGTGGAGGTGGAGGTGGAGGTGAAGGGAAAAGGTGGAGGTGGAGGTAGAGATGGAGGTGAAGGTAGAGATGGAGTTGGAGGTAGAGATGGAGGTAGAGGTGGAGGTGAAGATAGATGAAGGTGGAGGTTGAGAGGGAGGTGGAGGTACAGAGGGAGGTGGAGGTAGACATGGAGATGAAGGTAGAGATGGAGGTGAAGGTGGAGGTAGAGGTGGAGGTGGAGGTAGAGATGGAGGTGAAGGTAGAGATGGAGGTGGAGGTGAAGGGAAAAGGTGAAGGTGGAGGTAGAGGTGGAGGTGGAGGTAGAGATGGAGGTGAAGGTAGAGATGGAGTTGGAGGTAGAGATGGAAGTAAAGGTGGAGGTGGAGATCGAGATGGATGTGGAGGTAGAAATGGAGGTGGAGGTAAAGGTGGAGGCATAGATGGAGGTGGATGTGGAGGTAGAGATGGAGGTGGAAATAAAGATGGAGGTGAAGGTAGAGGTGAAGGTAGAGATGGAGTTGGAGGTAGAGATGGAAGTAAAGGTGGAGGTGGAGATCGAGATGGAGGTGGAGGTGGAGGTAGAGATGGAGGTGGAGGTAGAGATGGAGGTGGAGGTAGAGATGGAGGTGGAGATAGAGATGGAGGTAGAGGTAGAGATGGAATTGGAGAGGGAGGTGAAGATGGAGGTGGAGGTGGAGATGGAGGTATAGGTGGAGGTAAAGGTGGAGGTGAAGGTGAGGGGGGGGGGAGACTGAATATTGTGTAGATTCATGAATCTCTTTTGAACATGATGAAACTGGCACCTGCATAGAAAGCCAGCAACTGGAAATGTCACGCATTCAGAGGTATAAATCCCATCAAAGGCATAAGCCATTCATAAGTATAAATCATTTTGACGCATAAACTACACTCTCCCAATTGCAATTCCTCGAGAGCATGGAAACATGTCATGTAAAGGATTTGTGAATATTCTGTGACTTTTGTATCGAGAACACAGTACTCTGATATTGCAAGTAAGTGGACTGCGAAGTTGACTTTTTATGTATAGGACACATCCTGTACGGACTCATAATAAATAAGCCCTACTGGGGGGTACACGGGCAATCTACGAGTGAGATATTAACAAGGATTCAATTGTTAAATGTCGAATACAGGAAAGGATTGGCATGACACATGAGGGATTAAGTTACGTGTAATGATGCAACTGTGACTTTAAGGAAAAACATAAGAATGGGAGAATAATGAGTATTAACAAAGGATTTCAACAACTAATTCGTTTTCGCTCCTCGAGTTGCAAAGTAAGCTCTTTAAACCTTTCACTAATTTCAGCAACAGTAAACGCTAGTGCAAAAGAGGGCTGGATAATGACTTACAGTTATACAATGTTATACGAATGTTTGTTTATACAAACTGAAGGAATGAGTGACTAAAAATTTAGCAACACCTGAAGTCTTCAAGTCTCGGCAAAAATGGATGGAATTTGACAAATTTATAATATGGACATGAAGAGTTGTAGAAATAATCAAGGACCAAAGAGTAAAAAGGAATAGCTAGATTAATGTAGTCTGCATCTGCCGCAGCTCATGCTTGTAATTATTGTGAAAATTATTTACTACCATTATTAATAATAGATTAAACAAATGGACGGAAGATCAAAACAAATTTTGCGAAGGCCAATATGGATNAACATTTATCAGGACGTTTACCAATCGTCTTCAGTCTATATATACTCAAGAATGGCATGCGCAAGTTGAACAATGCAGCGATAATAGATTATACAAACATATAAAAGAAAACTTCAGTTACGAATTGTACCTCAATAAAATAACCAATAAAGCATTCAGGAATGCACTTACAAAAATAAGAATCGGTTCGCACAGCTTAATGACAGAAAGGGGAAGGTGGATCAGACCAAAATTAGAGTACAAAGACAGAGTATGCCACGTGTGCAATGATATCGAGGACGAATATCATTGTCTAGTTAACTGTCCACGTTTTCATAAATTTAGTAAGAAATATTTACCTGACAACTTACGTACAACACCTAGTATGATGAAATTCACAAAAATGTTTAAAGAAGAAAATATGAAGGAACTAAACAAACTTTCACTCTTGTGTTATAACATAATAAAAGAATATAACAAACTAATCTAAAACATTTTTCAACATTCTCTGGTTTGGTTCAACAACCTGATCGTAGAAAGCAGTTTAAAATGTGTGTGCGCGTGTGCGGGTATGTGTGTGTGTGTGGGTGTGTGAGTATGTGTGTGTGTCTGTGTGGGTGTATCTGTATCTGTAACTGTATCACTGGTATGTGTCAAAAAAAAATATTACTGTAACAGTTAATTTGAACTGAAATGACATTACTTTTGGATTTGTATGTTNACTGAAGGAATGAGTGACTAAAAATTTAGCAACACCTGAAGTCTTCAAGTCTCGGCAGAAATGGATGAAATTTGACAAATTTATAATATATAGACATGAGGTGTTGTAGAAACAATCAAGGACCAAAGAGTAAAAAGGAATAGCTAAATTAATGTAATCCGCATCTGCTGCAGCTCATGCTTGTAATTATTGTGAACTCAGTACATTTGTAGAGCTTATTATTGAGAGATGATATGGTCAGGACTTTGTTCATTCTTTATTCAGCCTAGCAATAGGATTAAAGTTGTTTTCATTCTCGTTTAATTGCAAATACAGTAGACACGTTTTCTTCATTGTGGGAGTAGATCTGGTGTCAGTATTGGTGAAAGGAGAACACACACAAAAAAAAAAGTAGGGGGAGAGGGGGAGGGTAGAATCTGGGATGCGGATAGACTCTTTCAACTCGGCTCCCGATTGATTGATTGATTGATTGATTGATTGATTGATTGATTGATTGATTGATTGATTGAAACAAGCCTTTCTCTGCCTCGCAATTGAAACTGAGTTGAGGGTATTCACCTCTCTTCTCATCCCCTTTTCTCCGAATCTGCTTTCTCCATTCACGTTAGTTATATGGCAAATAATAATACATAATGATATGATATGATATTATTTTAAACATTATGTTTGTTTTCAAAACAAATCTCTTTCTCGCACCATCGGCGTAGGGCTATAAATCCTGACGCCATTGCACAGTGGTTGGTTAAGCACAGGAAATCGATAAAAGAATGGTCACTCAGCTACAGAAATGGTCAGTCACATTGATAAGACTAAACAAACGGACGGGTATAATCTATTGTCCATGTTTCGCGTGTCAAATGGGTCGTTCACTAGCCTGTTGTAGGCATGGCTGCACTGACGAAGGGGCGAAATCATTAAGCTGGGGTCGACTGATCGAACTGTGTTTAGCTAATGGCTATTAGGTGTTGAAAGAATTGGAAGTGCATATTGTTGTGTATAGACGAGATGAAATGACAGTGGAAGAGTTTGAGGAAAGAGAGAGGAGAGGGAGGGGGCATTCCAGTAGAGGAAAGATAGAGGTGAGATCCTTCAAATTTAAAATAACACTATTTGTGAGAGCTTGTGTTATAATGATTTGATTTTAATGATGATGATGATGATGATGATGATGATGATGATGGTGATGATGATAATGATAATGATGATGACGATGATAACGATCTCTTCTTAATTTTCCCTGACGAAGAACTACAGTCCGAAAATTTGGAACTCTTTATTGAATTTTTCGTTTCGATTTGCACAGTCTAAGAGCATCTGTTATTTTGAATATGATGGTGACGACGATGATGCCGATGATGATGATGATGCTGATGATGATGCTGATGATGATGATGATGATGATGATGACAAGTATATCATTGAAATATTAAATACGGTTCTGTCCAGATTTGATTTAAAACTTTTGAAAAATGTATAATGAATTATTTTATAAGATGGTCAAAGTTTGGTGTCTGAGCACTTTCTAAAAATCTGGTGGTGATGAAAATGATGATGATGATAATGAACATTTCGATGTGCACAGTCTGAGAGTATTCGCTACTTTGAAAATAATGATGAAGATGATGATGATGATGATGATGATGATGATGATGTCTTCTAAATTTTAAATGTTAAAGTATATTTCTTAATTCTTCGCTGGTTTGGACAGAACATTTTAATTCTTTTTAATGTGTTCCAAATGATGATGATGATGATAACAACAAGATGATAACAACAAATATGTAAATGATGTATTACGATTGTACACTTACATACTGTAGATACTGTTAGTTTGAATTACGATACTGATGACAACTCTCACAATGACTATGTTAATGATACTCATGATGATTACATTATACCGATGAAGAGAACAACGATAACAGCAGTCATGATGACTGATTTCGAAGAGGACATGAAGCTACTGATTGCCGATGAAAATGGACATTCATTATGTACTTTTTTTTCTTTTCGTCTTCCTCATTTACCTGCGAGTGCTGATCTGTCGTATCCGGTCGACTTTCAGCCGGAGTATCCGTATCTGCCATCTTGAAATGTTTGTCTCGAAATCCGCTCAAATCAGCACGTCTTTTGTCTACTATAAATCACGAGTAAAGTTTCAGTTCTTTCTCCTTCGACTCATGTTGAATTAAGCTCTTATAATAAACCAAGTGAAAGTTTATTATAATTTGGTCCAGAAACACTCAGTTAAGATAAAGGAATTGTACTGGAACAGAAGTGACGCTCACACTTCAACTGTACTTGCTAAAGTGACAGACTTTTTTTTTTTTTATCAAAGGAAGATCTGGGGTGGTCTTTGGCATGGGATTTCTCCTTGACACTGTGCAGAACTTCAAAAAAAAATTGAATTCGTACCGAACGCAAATAGCGACATTTATCGATACAACTTATGAAGGTCTATAAATTTCTTGCTCTTACCTCAAGCCCAACACCACGATATATATTGACAACGCTGCTAGGAGAATTTTGTTATGACAATGAAAAACTCCAGAACACCGAATTAAGAGGACGGTTATAAATCATGTACGCTAGATCTAGGTCTTCTCGTGTTTCAAGCACAAGCATGAACATTTCCGTATAAAAATACAGAATGTGGAAGAACGGCTGACAGGGTACAGAAAAATCGTACGTAAGTTTGAATTAGCATGGAACCACGTAAAGAGAGAGTTTGTGAAAATAATTTAATAAAGGTTAACAGTTTCTTGCTCTAATCATCAGTTCAATTCCACGATATGGCTTGACATTCTGCTAGTAGAATAGTGTTTTGTTGTTATAATTATAAATACGATGAACACTGCACAACACCCAACTGTGGAGATAGGCATAAATCATATACGCTTGGAACAACAGATCTAGAGATCTAGGTCTACCTGTGTTAAAGCTTATGCGTGAAAATGTATTAAAAATAAGAACGGGAGCTTCGAACTTGGCTCTATGTATTCCACACCTTACACAGCGTGAGAAGAGCCTTATCACATGTCGGAAACTAACAATATCCGTAGGCCAACAGTATGTCCAGCTACTACTAGACTACCTCTGTTGTACCAGAAATCGCACGCAATAATTTGGTTCCTGTCTGTCCCATGGGCTGGTGGCACTATTTCTCCAGACAGGACGTAGTAGGACTGTATGAACTGAACTACATGAATGGCTTTCTAATCGGGGCGTTTACCTTAAGCAAACCAGAGCGAAAAGCGTGTCCGTCCCTTATCGATCATATGATATGTCGGTAACATGCAAACGCTGCTAGCAGCAAGCCAAGATAAAAGCCAGTAAATCGATTTATTTTCGTAGGTTTTTTTTTAGCTTTTTTAATCCCGATATCTGTTCCAAAGAATTACATAACATATTTCTCTTACGGGCATGTGTGTTGCCGTTACGACGAGCTGGAGTACATTATTTTATTTCATGGGAGAATTTACACTTCCATCATAAACGTATAAACATATGACATCCCGATATGGTGTTCAGAAAGACATATCAGTGAAATAAAAAAGGATGTGCCGTTGCTTCCTTCTGTTGGAGTGCCAGGGTGTAAGGCACCTTAAACCCCTCTTGAGTTGGTGTAACATTTCACATTCTTGAACAAAAGATAATGTAGTATACAGGAACTCGCACGGCCTGGGAGTTTTGTAAAGGGGAAAGACATGTAGCTAAACAATTTCAAAGACTGATAGACTGCCTTAATGACTGAGAAAACAAAAATCAGAGTAGCAAATGAAATTCAGATTTTCAACTGCGTAGTTCGGATAGCATTTACATCACAATATTCCAATGTTAGCTATGAGATATGTAGTGATTATTTTTTTTTTCATTCTGTAACCATCTCTGTAAATAATGTCAATCATTAAGCCTCCTCAACATGTCGCTAACTCACTTTATCAAATGTATTGTATGACCGATTACCATAGAGCAGAGCATGTGAAATGTAGACCCTATTTGCGATTGGTTGACTACTGTACTATGACAAAATTGTGGATAACATTATTTATTAAAGTAGCCAGGTGCTTCCTCCGCCACCCGCCATTCGCCCCCAACCCACCTATGAAGCACACCATAGCCTTCAATGCGTCAGGGTGGTCGAATGGTAGGAATAGGAACCGACTTTGTATCTGATGTTACTCAGTCTAAATACACTTCTTTGGCAGTCTGGTCGAAACTTATTTCTTCGTATCGTTAAGCTCAGTGCCCTGTCTTTTCATGATATATGTGGGTACGTTGTTTTAGTTCCACTCATACACTGATCAGCAGTTGTAATTTTTTTTTTTAGTTGGACAGTATATAATTTTCTGTTCTCGAGCAGTCTTATCATACCCTGATTTCGTAACAAGCCTTAAAATAACAATGAAGCATTTTGATAGAATCATATAGTACATTAGATTAGGAGCCTTTAATCCCATAATGCTGCCACGGAACAAGACTGTATTGGTTAAATAAGGTCAAATTTGCTTTTTGACACTTTTGTGTAGGGCTCAATGTTCTCCATCTTTCCATCTCGGTTACTGTAGAGTTTCCTAGAGAGCTAACCTATAAAGAGGGGCGCAACTCAACGGTTGTTTTTCAGTCTTCTGTAAAACTGATTTTGGCGCATACAGTGTTCTGCCGTATAAAGGCTGAATGACCCATGATCGTATATAGGCTACTACCAAAAGCTGAAAACAGCCGATTTCACCCTCTGTTAAGCCCGCTAAGATATTAGCGGAAGTTATAGAGAGCTCAAAAGCACTGCCCGCACCGTCATTGTACTCACTGTAAAGTCAAAGCAAGCTTCATGTATTCAGAATAATATCACATTCTCCAGAACCGTTGATGAACCCTATGAACTCAAATTCGAATGGACAAATCCGTAACTTCGACTTTTGAACGACATTCCAGTTACTTAAGAACGTGTGCATTAACTATGGAATTTCTTACCATTTTAAAAATTACAATAACTTTGCATGCTGAATGCTACGAAAAAGATACTCAGCACACAATGTAATTATTACGATGGTAAGAGATCCAATTGTCAAAGCGCAAACGTTCAAATGATTTAAAATCTGACTAGGGAAATCACGGATTTAAGACCAGGTCTTTACATAGGAAATATGAGCGTTCAAATATATGCGTTTTCGAAGATAAGAGATACTGCGTTTCAAATGTTCTTGCTCTGATATATGCAGTCTGCTGTTCTTTGCCTTCATGTATTTCTTGGTAATAAAGTCTCGCACCATGCACTGGTCCCAGTCGTCTACGGCGAACTACGGTACCATATTCTCTCACGGAACAAATCAGTAGCTCCCGCAATCGATAATCTAAGTACAAATCCCAGGTGAAAGGGTGTACTAATCTCTTGTGATCATAAAATAAGGCACTATCGCCTTTATGTGGACTGTTTTAAAAAAAGTTCTATCGGTAGGGGGTTCACTCTTTTATGATCTTATCATGCACTGCGTCTGCCATTTTATGACTTGTGCAAAGAAATCGATGAACTGTCTGTGTG
This sequence comes from Ellobium chinense, assembly GCA_033807755.1. Lineage (NCBI taxonomy): Eukaryota > Metazoa > Mollusca > Gastropoda > Ellobiida > Ellobiidae > Ellobium > Ellobium chinense. Next base: position 3,128,753 of record JAWQUT010000032.1, read on the forward strand.
TTGAACATGAATTCCGACCACTTGTAGAATTCTATGAATATAGTATTCAAATTCCTTTCTGCCAGCTAGGAGTTGATTCTATATAATATATACAGCATAAGCTACAGATGTTTCAACTCCTATGCTCTCTCTATTCGTGAAGCCGATTTGGTGCCTTGATTTTGATATTAGTATGTATCAGTATTTCGTTGCCATACCTACAGATTGTGTTTGCAGTTAGCTGAATACCTGAGATCTGTTGTTCTACACATACTAAGAGGGAATAATAACTTCTCTGATACAAACCAACTTATCATGAATTAATACACTGGACAGTTCAATAAACGAAAACAAGTTCATAGTCCAGAAGGCAGCACGTATAATTAAATGTAGTCACAACTGGGAAACAAAGAATCAGAATTCCTTGCGCACTGGACACGACGCAAAATACACAACAAAATGCGTCTCTAATCCGCTCAGGAATAGTTCAATAGCCAAGCATGGCCAGGGACCGGGGGTCTGTAGTTGCGTTGGTCCGTGTCGTGGTTTAGAGTCTAGAAAAGTGCCAGGCGTGTTGACGGAATGAAGTTGCCCGTCATTCGTGTTAAGTAGCTGAAGGACTCTGAATAATACAGAGTCCTTAAGAGGGTGTAGGCGATGACAGGGGCGGAACCGCCGGGGCAGAATTAGGATTAAGGGTGGCAGTATAGCTCTGTGAGGTCTTCACTGAACGTTGGGTTGATGAAGCAGGTTATGACAGAGGCGTCCACAGCGAACTGAAGATAGAATTTCAGGACGGTTATGAAGGAAGACTTTAGCTTAATTTACTGTCCCCTAAGGCGCAATATTTGCTATACTGGAGGACCTCAGAATAGAAATACAAAGGTGTAGCTATCGAATTAGTGTGAGTGGTGGCTTAAAAAGCCTTTTTATGAGAAGTCGATCGACTGTGATTGTAGCTCTTGTATTCGATGCAGGGCTAGAGTTGGTACCACTGAACTAAGACTACAGGCGACTGTGCACAATGGCTGGTTTCATACAAACATAATGGCATGTGGAACAGCTGATACAGAGGCGTCACTCTAATAGGATCGAGATGCAAGTATTAGACATGGTAATAACCTATTCTAAAAGGTTCCTTCACTGCTTTGTTTTGGATTCATTTCTGCCCTCTTATGACAAAAAAGCACATATATATATACTATAAATCATAATGCAAATGTGCCTTTTTGTCATATGACTGTAAATGTATAAACCATTAATTAAAGCTTGAACTCATTCTTAGAGTCACCTAAAACACTTAAGCATATAAACAATAGTTCCGCTAAAACAGCATTGAAACAACAATAGCTTCAACCTCTGAAAGACATAAGCCAAACAGAGACGTCATAGATAAAGAAGCACCAAGCTAATCCAATAGTGTTCAGTCCAGGCAGTGAATTGTTATGGCCTTGTGGTCGGCATTGTTGAGGCAGTCTCGTGGCAGATAGAGTCCAGATAAGGCCGCCCATGAGTCACTGGAATAGCGTTAGCCACAGCAATAGGAGATATCGAGGCCGACCATTGATTTTCTTGTTCTCACCTGTAAACGGGCCGTGCCAAACCTTGACTAAACGTCCGTCTATTTAAAGATAGTGTATCGAGCCTGTGCAGCACTGATTTGATTGATGCCCACGTTCAGAGGATAAAGATTATTTACATTGCATAAACAGTCTGGGTCTCCTTATTGTTTACTACCGTTGAAATAATATATCGTTATGAACTGCCGTCGGCAAGATTAAATTTATAAATTATATGGGGCGTCTGTGCGTCATATTTAATTGATGCTTTGTATTCTTGGTAAAAAGAAATATGTGTGATCGTTACACGGTCTTCTTGTCTCGTAGGCATGAATACACATATTTAGCCGTAATTCAGAACGTTTTGCAATGTTAGACTTCTGAAGATGTTTTTCAAATGTAATGGAGAAGAGCAAGAAAAATGCTATGGTTAGGATAGGATAAGGAACGGCTTCAAAATCGTTGATCAGTAGCAACAAAGCCCAACAATAACAAGCCCATTTGTTTATCAGAATGAATGCACTGAAGTAGTGATGCGTCCGTGTTTCGATCTTGTAAAGCAAATGTCCACTGCAGTGTTAAAATGCCTCATAAGGTTAACCCCACTAAACTTAGGCTACACTACCCCTTCACCCGTAAGTTTCAATTCAGCCTCATTACCTGAAAACGATGATCACAGTGAAAATAAAACTGGAAAGACCCTCTCCATTTTTATTTGATATGAGGGGCTTCCAAATCTTAATTGTGGAAAACGCTGCACTTTGTACCCTACCAAATTTGGTTTAATTTCAGCAGTTCATAAGATGTAGTGATTTACCTTAATCATAATTATTATTTATTTATATATTTATAAGATTGATAAAGTTGTGTCAACATATCTTTTCTTTAAGGTTTACAAGCGACGTTTTTAAGCATGCAAAAAAAAAAAGTGGGTAGGAAAGGGTAGAGAGTGCTTTCCTGAGCTTTTCTTTCTCTCCACTCTGATCGATACTGGCGCTACAAAAGCTATATTTCACACAGGGAAAGCAATGGTTTACATATCTTTCACGCAGAAATTGAAGAACAACCTTTCAGACAGGCATGCTTTTAAGCTTGATGAAAGCGCTCGTCTTTCACTTCTGACGGAAAGAGTTGGCAAGTCCGTGATCACCAATAAATGGGTGACATAGAGAAATTCGACAGCAGGTGTGCAGGACACAGAGGCAGTGATAGCTGAAGCACCTGTGATATTTGAAGCACCTGTCAGCCACTTTCATGCAATGTAGCAGATTAGACCCACCCATTGTCAAACATCTTACAGCAAGCCTTACACGTTGCGTACAACGAACAACATTATAAAGCATAGGGAAAGAACGATGGGCAACGTCATTAGAAAGAAGACTACATGTATTCAGTATTTCCTTGATGACCACTTACGAACAAAAAGCACACTGTCAATACCCATCCTTCCCCGCACAACGATGGTATTATTATCATTATCGTTAGCATCATCATCATCATTTTCATTACTGTCATTATCGTCATCACCACCATCACCACCAATGCCATTGTCATTGTGGACCTGTCTGGTTGTCTGGGTATTTACAAGTGGCTATCAGTACAAGGACCCGTGAATAAAGATATCCCTCTTCATCTTGATAAGTGATGTTGACCTTCCCCTTTTAGTACCAATGGAAGACATTGTTTTTCTCCACTATCCACTCTGACCGTTGACTTACCCCCCGTCGACGGTCATCCCCATTTTGCAGAGCGCCCACTTGCGGTGTACCGCACAGATCCCAAATTTTTTAATTGACCTTTAGAACCTGCGCACACTTTCCCGAACCGCCAACGCGCAGCAGTATGAAGATGCCAATGTTTTTTTCACTGTTGGCTATATTAGGTTTTACACTTTTCATTAACTTATCCAGGAGTACCAGGTCAAAATACTTTCCAAACATGTTTTTTAGCTCTTCCTCCAAATTTTGACACAAAGAAAATGCCCCTAAACCAGTTAGCTTTTGAGAACTTAGGCATTGAGGCTGGCTACCTACTATTTTAGGCCGTTTCACTCAATAAACAGGGTAACTTTACCCGCCTAGCGACAACCACAAATTTTATACTTGAGTGACTAAACCTCACCTACTCTGAGTCTACACATGTATTTGCACCTATCTAAACTAAGCCTTCGAAATTAAAATCCAATCCCTTTCCCTTCTCCCCATGATCAGTTTTCTCATTTTATAGGGACTATTGAAAATAGCATATTTTTATGCCAGGTGCTATTGTCATCTTCATACTTGAAGTAACCGTGTTACTATAATTTTCAAATTTTACGGGAGACCGTCAAAAATGGTTCAATTTTCACCTCACCGCATGATAATTCAAATACCAAACTTAAAAGCTGTACAGCTGCGAAACTGTTTTTCGCACTGCCTTAAGATTTTGATACAAAATTTGCGTACAAAAATTACATGAAGGCATGCTCACAAAAAAATAAAACGCACTAAGCCAAATAAAAAAAGCACAAAAAAACACAACACGACGCTCTATACAGATAGGTGCAGGGAGACTTGTAATAAAAATGAAAAATTGATCTGGTGTGTTGGGACAGAATGTTGTAGATGTCTATTGACGATGGAAGCACACCTTAAATCTTTGCTTTACCCATTTTGTTTTGTGTTGTAGTGAGAACTTATCAACAGGTGTGACTGGTCATTCATTACACGCTTTGATTTATTGATGATTAGCATTGATTAGTTCGGATACAGGCCAGGGGTCAGCGATGTGTAAGGGTGAATGCAGAGCACTGGAATAGATGCTAGATGTTAAAACACAGAAATTTTGGAAGTTTTTTGTCTTAGGCATACTGATGTAATGTGTTTGTTTTCTTCTCATTCTGCTGTTATTGTTGCTGTTCTTATTGTTCTTGATTTTCTTCTCATTGTCGTCGTTGTTGTCTCCGTCTCATTGCTGTTGTTCTTACTGGTGGTATTCGTGCCGTTGTCGATGTTGCTGCTGTTGTTGTTGATGTTGTTGGTGTCGTCGTCGTCGTTCCTATTGGCAAATGGTGCATATGGTTTTAGTGCTATTAATATCATCCGTCTTTGTAGTTGTTGCTGTTTTATTGTTGTTGTTGTTGTTGTTGTTGCTGTTGTTGCTGTCGTTGTCGTTGTTGTTGTTGTTGTTGTTGTTGTTGTTGTTTTATTTTTCTTGTTGGCGTTCTCCTGTTGTTCCTGTTGTTGACAAGACCATGTATGAGCTTACAGTCAACGGGACGAGAATTGTCGGGTTCTGCCTCGTCACAGGGTTGCACTGTACAACTAAGTCTTAATCTGTGAACGCTTGAAATAAAACTGACATTTTGCTTTTAGAATTATAGGCTGGTGAATAGAAACGATTTAACTTGAAGCGCTTTGGGTCTCTTCCCAGTTGCTGTTGCTGATGCTGTCACTGTATTCAGAAGAAGAAGACAGTAAAGCAAACTTGATTGGGAAGAAAACGATGAAATTCAGTAATAACCAGAGAGTGAGAGCAAAGGAGGGAAGAAATGAAGAAGAACAATAAAAAGTTGAAAAGGTCAACAGATTGACAGCTAAAAATGGCACAAAAGCTCGCAAGTGTATATGTGTGAATATCACATGATATTAAGTTCCCAGAATGAAAGCTCTGAATGAAATAGACCCAAAAGGTATGTGATAAATATGGTATTTATTTCTCCTTTACTTGATTACACTGACAAGAAATTTTACACTGGTTGTGCGTGAGAAAAGACAGCGACAACTGGCGCTCTTCAGCAACACATGTGCTTTAGTGCACAGTTCCGGTCTGTACTGTATCTCGTATATTATACAGATACATCGTATTATATTGAAAGTCAATAAAAATAATAATATGTAATCATAGTAGCAAACATACAACAAAGTGAATAAATCAGTTATACACTGGATGTTAAACATTTTGTCAGAAACAAGGCACACGGGTCGACACACAACTTACAACAGGCATACTTTATGCACAGATAAAAGTATGGGAGAGCTGGCAGACATTACTGTAAATGGAGTGCATAAAAATGTTAACCACCCCTACCTACTCACCGGATATTAGAAACGCACAGCGGAGGTAATTTTGCTAACCCTCCTGTGCACTCGGTGTGTATAGTGCAAAGGCGTAATTAAATCTCTCTTGCATAAGCATCGGAAGGTAAACAGACATGCAAAGGAATTAAACATTTTGGAATAATGACTTTCGGTGTCTTGGGCCTATAGCAAAGAAATACACTGTCTAAAAAATGGTCAAAACTTACAGAAATATGTTTGAAAATGTATAAGGTACAACATACTGCGCTATGCCCTTTAATCTCTTTCAAAAGGTAAAGCGCAAAATCTATGGCTGGATAATGTGTTTGTTTGTTTGTTTGCTTGTTTGTTTGTTTGTTTGTTTGTGACAGGCTGGCTGGGTATATAAATACACATCGTTTCAAGTACTGCTCTCAAATTTTGCAAGATATTCTAGAAGAGACAGTAAGAGATATATGTTTGACCCCAGTTAGGCCCGGCTTCTTGATGTCTCTTTGTACCTAAGGAATGAGACTGGTCAGAAGCACTTTCATATCCCACCTCTCTCAGTTCAAGTAAGTACGCTGATCCCAAAGCTGTTGTGTTCAAGTGTGTTGCGTTGAAATGCAGTCTTGTGCATGCTGAGCAGCGGATTATAGTTTGTACACTTTCAAAAGGGTTAAAGTTACCGAATTAAGTAAGACGATCAAGTATTGTGTGGAAAAATGAAGACCCATTCCGTTGGGATGTGATATCTTTTGGGGATTTAAGTTCTTTTTTTTTATTTTTTTTGGTAAGGCTACACAAAACAAGGCACATGCCTGTTTGTTTATTGTAAGTTTGTTGTTCAATTAGTAGTTGCTAAGATGAAAATGAACTAGGCACTCGCAAGATGGGTTTTATGGCACAATGTTATGGTAATATCATATAGAACCAGGAGAAACTAACTGATTAATTGGTCTTTTAAAACAAAAAACATGGATTATTTACGAGAAGTCAGAGCAAGCTGAAACTTGTATAAAGCCGGAAAATTTAAACTAAATTATATTGCAGTCATAAGAAAAACGAAACAAAATTGAAAACGGCTACATTATCTCCACACCTCTGCTATTTGCCTGCAGTATTATTGTGACAATAGCATAAATTATATCGAATAAAAATTTTAGATCACATCGTCAAGAAACATCGAGCTGATGTCCCCAGAAACCACCGGTATCGTCATAGAACAGGAAAACACATAACATTACTGTAATCGATCACAAAAGGAAGTAATTTAAACTAAGACAAATTACATACAGACACGTTGACTGGTCCAGTAGATATACATGATAGAAGTTGTCATGAAAATTATCTGACGAAAAGTTTTTCTTAACCGAGATCCCACCTTCACTTACATTGCATATTTTGTAAGAAAGACAACTTAAGATCGGTCGAGTGTTACACTCTACAGTTAAGGCCTGTGTTACGCAACGTAGACAAAAATACAATTAAAATATGCGTTTCAGTCTCAGTACCTGCAGGAACTAGCTATGTTCACGAATCATTTTCTATATTCCATTCAGTTCTGGTAATTCTGTCCTCAGGCAGAAATCAAAACATTCCTACGCTTCAGATTGTAGGTCACCACAACAGACTGTTATTATTCAAGGGGGAAAACAATGAAATTCTCTGATTTAGAGTAGGTGGTCTCCCTTGCTAGCTAAACTTTTTTTTTTGTTTTTGTAAGAAGAAAACGCGGCCGCGTGTTCTTCAAATCTCATAAATTGTGAAGTTTACTTGAAGGTTTATGTTACAGAATAACAAAATCAGTACTTTTCCAGTATAGTTTATGGAACAGCTCTTTTCAAAGTAATTACCAAGGCCACTACTGTCATTCCATAGACCTGGCTAGACCTTACAATGCTGTGAGAGGGGATTCTTAATCCCAAGTAAAATAAAGCACTAGCGCATCCTGCTATCGGTTTTCTTTTTCAAACAAGCACCTAGATTATCTCGCGGACGTCGACTGAAACTGTAGTAGGCAAACCCCTTGTGCGTTATTTTACTCATTATTTTTAAGGCCATTCATTCATGCAACAAAACTGCCTTTGTGACCTCATCCACATATGTACACCTGTGGTGGGTAATCATGACTCCACCTGATGTTCTCACATGGTTTGACCACTTGGAGATTGTCGCACAGTGACGTCAGTTCCCGTTGCACTCCGGCTAGATACAGCTGGACGTTGGGACACTGTCCCAGATTGATGGCCAGAAGTTGAGGGCAGTCCAGTTGGAGTCTGTGGATGTCTCGACAACCAAACATGTTCAGAAACTTCAGAGGAGGAGCGTCCAGCGACACCTAGGGATGACAGTGAAGGTGAAGATTAAAAACACATTGGATAACATGCGTCTCATCCACCGTATTGTGCTCCACTCGTGAAATAATTAGATCTGCATCATAAACGTGCAAGAAGACATGCTAGCTAGGGCACACCGTTGTCAGACAATGTCATCGAGCAAATGCTTCCCACATCAGCACAATGCAATATTATGAACTGATTTAGAATTTTTCTGCAATGCATTACTGGTAAGCTTTACAAACCGTTCTATAGGTTAGAGTATTTACTGGAAGACTTAGTATCATCAGATAATGTCTGGGCTAAGATATGTCAGTAGATTGCAGGAGAACCGCGCTCACACGAGGTAATTTTATTGTGAGTCAGATGTATATAATGGATTATTCTGATTGTTCAGATTATCCCTCTGGTGCCGTGCATAGTAAAGGCTACTGTAATAAACCTAAATCTTCTAGACTAATTTCACTGCGAGCTCACTATAGCTCCATCAAGAACGTAGTCATATTCATGTATATATATATAAGATTACCGACTTCAGCTCATGTCTGTGCACAGTCGAATTTTCCCGCAGTATTTTGTGGACGTCAATAACGTCCATGGACTTGGGTTAAGAAATAATCCTCAATACATGTTATAATAGGATAATATGTTAGTTTTGTGTGGTAAATTTGACTGAAGTTTATATCCAGAGCCATAAGATTTTTATATCCTCTATTTTAAACACTAGTTAGTAGCCTCTTGTAGCTGACAAAATGCAAGAAGAATGTTAGAACGAGGTACCTTTGTGATGCTTCTACATTTCTCCAGGTTCAGGTGGCTGATGTTGGGACACCCGTGTAGCGCCATCTGCAGGGCATAGTCGGTCATGTGACACCTGTAGAGAACTACAGTTCTGGCCATCGGTGTGGACACTGACAGAAGGTTCACCTGAAGATGTAAGACAGGCCATGGGCATCGCACGTGGTGGGTTCATTCAAAGCAACATTTGTTGAAACAGAAGATTAGATGATTAATCACCTATTGTATCCTGTAGTTGTCATCCAGTCACAATACTCGTATGAATAAAAGGACACAAGTAATGCTAATCAATGGGCTATATTGCCAAGAGGCTGCCGATCTAGTCGAGTTATGAAATATTGCCTTTAAGGCACTGTTCCCTTCCGTAGCCCTTTGGACATACTCTAAAAGGTTTCACTTGGTCCGGCTTTCAGTTATCTTCTCTGGGACTGTCCTTGTGGTGTGGTCCGAACTTAATGAGATCTCATCACAATCCTTTCGTCCTTGACTCTTTCACTGTCCCCACTCTCTTCCGCTCTGATAGTTATGTACATATATTTCAATGCTTTTAATATTTCTTTCCATCTTCCTTCTCGTTCGTTCTCTTTTGTTCTCTCTCTTCCTTTCTCTCTTCCCCTCTTTCTTTTTCTCTCCCCTCTCTTTCTCTTCCCTCTCTCTCTCTAGCCCCCTTCCTGCTCTGTACAAACACGCCGACACTCTCCCAAGAGCTCTCACCTGCGACAAATTTCATTTTCTTTAAAGAAAATAAGATTAGTGCAGTTTTCTCTTCCATCTCTTCTCTTCAACGTTACATTCATTCTCGCTTCTCCTGTTCCAAACTATCCCACGCAAAACTCCTCTGCTTCCCTCACCTTGCAGTCGAAGAGCCTCAAGAAACCTATGGAGCCTATGGCTTGGATGATACACGAGTCCAGCTGAAGCTGGTCATCACTGCACAAGTTGAGTTCTATGGCATCAACACTGACACACTGGGGATATACAAGGAAAGACCTTTACACACTACACAGGGTGTTTCCAAAGAAGAAAAAAAAATCCAAAGTGTCATTTTAAGGTACTAAAATACCCCTGTCTTCTCAGGTAGTATGTTTATGTGGAAATTCTCTAACCAGTTTATTATTTTGTTGTTGTTTACATTTCAGCAGATTTCTAGATAACCTTCTTACTGTGTGTTTCTAGTAAATTTTATTTTTTTTGAATGAATGCGTCTCTCAATGTTCGATTTGAACTGTTTTGGATTGCAACTAATAGTAATCTTGAACCTGAAGTTCGTGTAATTTTTTCATGTTATGTATATTTTCTGTTTTCAATAATTGTTCCTAGTTACGTTTTTCTATGAGTGCTACGTATTTTTATACCAAACAAAATCCTTTCAAAATATTTTTCTCAGTAGAACTTTGAAGCAATTGTGTAAGCTTCAGGTTCGTCATTTCAAAACCGAAAAAGAAAAAAAATGTAAACGTCTTTTCCTTTCTTTTGTTTTGAAACACTCTTTATAATGTGAGCCTGGAGGGCAATGAGTTGGTTACTGTAATGAGTCTCACTCGTAAATCAGTATGTCCCGTTACAACAGACGGGTCTTTTCTGTCTGTCGCCAATACAAATCTCTAAATCTAACGGCAAGACATGCTAATCTTCGTTAAGCAAACACATTTAATGCATACAATACATTTTTTTTCCAATAATGCCGATACTATTCAAGGATGAAAGAAATGCGTTTTAATTAATCCTGTAGCTGCCTGTGTTAAAGTATGGATGTCATGATGACATTTGCTGGTCACCCAGTAGGAGTTCAAAGAGGACGAATCGTTGGAATAGAGAATGATATTTGAGGAGTGGCTTTGTTCGATATGAAATACGATCTCTTTAATATACTAGTGTTAACAGCTTTTTCCATCAGCCACGGTGGTGTTGCGGGAGGGGGGGAGGGGGGGCAAAGCATGGCAATGTACCGATCGCATAAATGCCGGCAAACTTAAGCAAAAAAATTCAGAGGCGTGTCCTATTGAAATCAAAGATCATTTCTCCTCCATACAGCATAAGGCTTGCGTGGTATGTTTGCAGATAGTATTATTCATAACCCACGCCTTAGTATGAGTCTGTACTGATAAGAATTTAACTCACCTTTCTGGTCAACACACTGTGTTAATGAGTACTGTATTGCATATCATAATTCCCAGCATATAATTATTACAAAGGTATCTTTTGGGGTATATATAATAATCAGCAACAATTTGAGAGCTCTTACTTTCAAATTATGATTTCTTGCGGACCATTATGGCAGAGACAGTCACACGTTGACGGTATTTCTTGATGTTACCATCCCACTGCACATTAAAACTAGATGTGAAATTCACATCTGATTCTAGTTAATTATAACATCAGGACATATGCCAAAGTCTACCAGGTCTGAACTTGAAAAGAAAAGCTCTCAACTATTCAAAGAACTAGGCTCAGGGTGCGACAAAAGATGGTTTAACCTATGATAGCAGTGTACCTGTATTGTCATGGTTTTTAGAGCGGGCATCCCAATGAGGGCCACCTTGCACAGATGGTTGGCCGTGATGTAGATATGGTTGAGCGTGATAATGTCATTGTCGGCGTCCGTGTGGAACAGGCGTAGACTGGGACTGCGCAAGTGAATGGCTTCGCATGCGAAATCACCAAGTAGACACAACTCCTGACGGGATAAAATGATAAGAGCACATTATTTTACGAACCCCAAGGAGCGTTTGGTTTACTTACAGAGAAATACTGACATAATATACATCACAATAATATATTATTATAATTATGAGGACAGCATAGCAAGACTACTTTGGATTACACAATATATTCCTAATCTGCAGTCTAATGATGGAAAGCAATGACGACGTCTGGTGTTGTGCAGGGAATACTGAAGGTATATCACTGTTCTCCTCATTACTGCAGTCCAGAACATGACTACCGATCTTACTGTTATTGTTGTTGGTCATGTCATTATTGTTGTTGGTGAAGATGTGCAATTACTTCCTTGCTGTAACGTTAGTTTCAATATGAATTTGTTAACCGATATTGTACCCACTGATTCTGCTGATATCTAAATGTGTGCCTAAAATGATAATGTGTTACCAGTGTGTACCATGCATAAAATACAACCATTTTACCAGGTGGTGGCCCTCGCATTTACTGTGCGGCTCTGATGGCAGGGCAGATGCCAGAGACATCTAGGCACCTGTTTCAAGAAATCAGTACTAGTGAAATATTTGAGCACTCACAAAATTTTACATTACTGAGCTCCGATATCACAGTTGGATTTGCCCTGTAGTTAGATTCATCATCTACATTCTTCCTAAACGAGCAGCGAGACATGTCGTTGTTGCTCATATTGTGCGTTTACCTAAATCATTTTAAAAACCGATGTCACTTTCCGTGTACCTGCAAGTTTGGTATGACATCCTCATCCAGAAGAAAGCTGTCCTGACTCAAGCAACCCACTCTTAGACACAGCAGGCTGGAGTTCTTCTTTAGCACATCTCTCAGGTTCCTCATGTCGAGCACCTCGCAGTTAGACAGCTCCAGGAAGCTCAGCTTCTCACTCTGAAGAAGACAGGTTAAGGGTTTTTGGTAGAGCCAGACATGATGATCTCTTCACCATCATCATGACACGAAACTTACAATGATATGGGCATTTCACTAGATCGCAGGGCTTCACTAGATTACATGCCCTGCAAAGACGATCCTGCAAGGCACAGTGGCACGAGACAGGAAGAGGGGCAGACAGAATAATAAATGGGCAAATCAAAATGAAGGAATGGACAGGAAGGGACCAGTGACTCCCACGTGGCAGCCAGGAATAGAGAACGTTTGAAAACGGTCATCAGGAGGTCGTATCTGGTGCCCCTATGACTCACTACTGCGAAAACGGGATAGCACAGGGATCACCCAAAAAAGGGTGACCAAATTTAAGAAACGAGAAAGATGTTCTAAGACAATTTTACAGTACCCCGAGCTTTCAAAGCTGCAGACAGCAGTTCAGCCTATAAGATAACGGGCATAAGTCTTGGCACAACTGAAAGGACTCTGTATCCTGACGCATCTGAAGATCCTGTCAAAGATTATGTTATCTCTTGGTACCCTTTTATGAACGTTGTATAAAACATGCAAAACTTGTTCTACTGTTGTGCTACATGAGAGCATATACCTGAAGCATTGTGTGTGTGCATTTTAAGATAATAACTCAGTACAATGATTATGACATGATACTTTCCACTTAGGACTAGGAAAAAAATGTGTAAATTCAAACAACCTGTAGATCCAGAATATCGTTCGAGCTGATAAGAGGAATGAATTTCGTCCAGCAAGCATCACATTAATTTCAGCACTCTGGACATCAATAACTGTTTGGAAAAGTGATACAGTCTTCACACTTCAAAGTTTAATATAAGCTTAACTCTGACCAAATATATCTGTCGACTAAATTCAGCAGCTAAACCAACCTTGATGCTGATCGTCCTGAGCACATTACTGCCGTTAACACAGGCCTTCCTTAACTTTGGAGCAAAGATTTCCAGATGCTCTATGGACTCCAGGCCATGGTCGATGGTGATGTGGCGAAGGTCTGGCGTCTCCACACTGACAAAGAGGACATTCCACAGGTTGAATAGGTAGAACTTCTGTAGGGAGTTGGACACCAGACGGATCCCATGGAGATGCTGGAAAGGGCATATTTGGAGATCATGAATTTGTCAGAAGTTATGTGAGTATTTGGGAAATATGTCAAGATCACGAGTGAACACTAGGGTTACACGTGGAGGTTTGGGAAGATTACACACCCGCATTACTAATGATAATTATCACCTCGGTTGGATTTTCCTCTAAGGGTGATATATTTTTCAAGTTTTTCTTTTTTTTCTACCTCGCAAAGACCTATTGACCTTAGCTGTGGTCTGTTCTAGTGCATTTGTCACTTCTCTGGCCACATTAGCCAGAGTGTAAACTAAAGCAGCACTATTTGGGGTCAGAGGCTGGAAAGAGAACCTTTGTTCTTTGGAAAGAGCCTGAAGCTCCAGTTAGGTTCTCATGGAGTGGGTCAAAGGAAGAGACATAGCAAAAAAAAAACAACAAAACTTCACCTGTCATGGGCTATTCAAAATACTTCATTTTGTTAGCTCAGATGCGTATCTCAAATATTGGTCAGTGGGAATAACCAATGAAAATTAGGGCGTAAGAGATTCCAGTCGACAATACATAGTAATATAAAATAGCTAAAACATTTGCACATGTGTAACCATAGGGAGCACCATTCAGGCTAGAGGAATATAAAGATTGAATCGGTGTGAAGCTGACGTTCCCGTGATGGAATGCAGCACCGTCACCCTATAAGCTGATGACCCTGGACTCAACTCTAAGTATAGATAGGAAATTTTCTATAGTTAGAGGTTTTTCGGATGTTCTTCTCAAAATTTATTTTTATTATATAAAATACCTAGTGGCAGACTTTCAAGAGAAGTCGACAGCGAGAAAATTAGAAATCCAAACATCCAGAACACAGTGGAATGCACGCAAGTGGGGCGTGGGGAGGAATGAAAATATTGGGTGAAAGAAGTGATGGAAAAACGATGAGTCAGGCCGAAAGACAGACACAGATGCACACATACTATAACAGAGATACGGATGGACAGATGTTAAGATACATCTAAATGACAGACTGGATGACTCATTGACTATTTTGATGTTATCGATCCGCTTGTCTCGTGAGCAATCAATACAACATGTACATTTTAGCAGCAGATGCACGATGCTCAAGATGGTCATGCAGCCCTGTCAGCTGCGTCAGATAAAGTCTTTCATCGCATCCCATCAAAACAGTGGTAAATAATATTTTTTTTTAATCTATGTTATGTACATGAAGTCGATATTCAATTAAATAACTGTATATCATCGTCTTGTTGCGTATTGTATGAACACTGTGGTTTTAAGGCTGATGCGCTTTTGTTCTGCCCAGCTTATCATAGGACGGAGTCCACCCATTATTTGGAGAACTGGTGAATCTCTACAGACTTCAGTTCAGCGCTCCTGGATTTGTTGTAACTAGACTAGTTGATTTCTTATGCTTATGATGGCATTTGTTTAAATGAAATTCTGTGCTGCATTGGTGATCATTACGATGATTTGGGCGATGACAGTGATAATGATGATAATTAGTTATTACCCGCTTAATGCCAATAGGCAAGACCATAATATTCTGGCATGCACAGTTTCGGAACTGGGTGATCACTGTCTTCATTAATCTAAGCTTCGAAGAGTGAACTATGGCTATGCCCGACTTCGGAGTGGTTTCAAGATATACCATAAATTACCACATTATGTCAGTAAAAAAAAACAAAAAAACAGCTACAAATGGGTGTTTGTTCCCCTCCTCTCCCCCATATTTTCTGTTGTTTTACTGACGAAGCCGGCACGATGGCTATGAGGTAACTAACGTAAGGACTGTGCATACGGCCCCTTATCTTTTGATGCGAAAAGTCTCCGGACCCAAATCCTGTTAGCAGTGGGTTTCTCCAGAGATCTTCTTAGTTAGCGTGTTTGATGGAATGGTATTCTCCCTTTGGCGACCCAGCGAGGGTTGAAGCCTCGAATCTGATGGATCCATACCTGTGCTCACAAGGAATGTTAAAATCGAACTAACTTTACCAAACTCTTTGGCGAATAACATGAGTCAAATCTCATACCACGCCTTGGAAATATTCGCCAGTTCGTCAACGCAGCCAAGGCGGATGTAAGGGCGTGATAAAGTAAAGAGTAACATATGCCATGAGGACTGAGGTAGAAACAGATCCCATTGCCAACATTTCAACAAAGCAAATAGCTTATCACTTCTCATTGACGTCAGAGCTGGTTTGATTATACTTTGTACGAAAATCAAAGCGAAAACGAGTCAGCTGTCTGCACAAATTTTATGAGAAATAAGCTCTCAGCTGACCTCGGTGAACCGTTTGATCAATGCTGGTCTGTCACTATAGATAACTCAAGCCGCTTTTAATGAAGTTTTGGGTGTGGAAAGAATAGAATTGAAAATAAAGGGCAGAACTGAAGATGTTCATGTAATGTGTGAGAAAACAAAATGTAAATAACGAAAATCTATGCCAAAAATGTACAGTTAAGAGGATATTAGAACATGAAACCTTAAAACTGGGTTAATTTCATTGCATTTACCATCTTTTGCAGCCTGGGATTCACAACATCTACTTCTTTCAAAAGCCACATGCCTCAAAAGAAGGCGATTGTGGCGGCCACAAACTCGCTTGGTTATAAAGCTCTGATTGTTTTCAAATGTAAAATGGAGCAAATAAAACAAGATTTGGTCTAGTTACGAGTATATAGGCTTACAATACTCAAAAATACCACAAAGTGTGAGGCAATTAAGCGCTAGAACTGTAGATTACTTATATATGAACTACTCTTGAATATATGTGCCGGTAATGTATAACCAAGGAGCATGGTCCTGGAGAACTCTTGGAAGTCTGAAACTGTAAATTTCATAGAGGAAAATTATGCGGTGTTGTTGTTGTTGTTGTTGTTATTGTTGTTGTTTGCATTGTGTTGTGGTTGTTGTTGTTGTTCGAAATGTCTTGAAATGAGGCTACGGGGGG
>JAWQUT010000032.1:3150556-3210263 GCA_033807755.1 Ellobium chinense
CATGACCTTCTTAAGCCTCCAAAGTTTTATTTGGTGAGTGTCTTCGTTTAAAATAAATTTGGGCTGATTCCGACGCTGTTCAGGGATCACAATAGGCCTACACGTTAATTGTAAAACTATGATTCCCAGCACATACAAATTATCAGGTGAAGAGAGGTCTCATCAAGCTATGTGCTGTGTGTTTCGTTTTATTTGGATGTATCTTCCTTCAAAATCACTTGCATGAACGAGAGAGAGAAGTTTTACAGGCTATGAAGGCAAAATGTGCATTGTTAGAGAGGATAGGAAGAGAAGTGGCTATGTCGTGTTTGTTCGGAATGAAGTGTGTACATAAGTGTATATGCAGTAGATAGTAATGTGCTATTTTTTAATGATAGATTGTGGGGGAGTTTAGAATAGCAGCTGTTTCTGCATGGCAGACAGAATAATCACATTAAATATTATAGTCTACTCGTGCTGACTTTATAATTATAATTTTAAAACAAACACACAACTTAGTTACAAGAAATCCTCTTCTCTCTATTTTGGAGTGATCTTTGTTTATGTGAAGAATTACAGTAGATATTATAGCTGTCATGGATGAGTCTGCATTGTTGGCGAGTAACTAGAAAAATGTACAAATTATCACTTATTCATTCATGCACTCAGTGATCTAAACGTCGTAACATTGAATTATGGTCTCTTGAATCGTTTGTGTGTTTCTGGCCGCACAGTACTCATAGTGCTTACACCTATGTCAGTTCCTGAAAAAGCCGCCATCCAAGAAATGTGATGAAGTCCAGAGAATGCGGAAAGAGCATGCATAGAAAAACAGTGGCTCAAATAGTATCTCATAGATCATGACTCCGACTGGCGCTTCGGTATTGAATGTAGGCCTATTATTTCATTAATCTGTCAGACCCGGAAGTAGCGTTACTTTCCTAGAATAACGGTGCTTTTTATTATGTTGCTTCCTTTGTTTAACATTTGCCACGAAACTATAAATCTATCTAACGTGGGAGTTAGGGGGGGTAGGGTCCCTGATTCCCAAAAAGAGCATCCTCCATGTGTTGAGCTGTTAGTAAAGCCCTATCTTTAAAGCCCGTGTGGGCCCGTGATTTCCAAAAAGAACACGCCCATGTGTTACGCTATAAGTAAAGCCCTTCATCTAAAACCTTCGCCCGCCTGGGTCCCGGGGTGGAGCGATGTTATAGATCATGATATTATTGCAAGTTGCTGAATCAGAGAAGACGGAGGAAAGAAATATGAAAGGTGAGGATGGAGTTGATTGGGTTGGGCACTACAGAATCTCCTAGTGAGTCTTGGAGAAAAACGTTGGCTTTGAGATGAGATATTTATTTGAATTTTACCTCGCAATTGCTGATACTCAGTTTCTTCAGACTTGTTAGTCTTTTCACCACCGTCCACAGCTCGTCCATCTCTATAGGCACAAAATGGAGACAGAGAACACTAAGGCGATGGGCATGAAGCGTCTCCGACATACAGTTGGCAATGTGACCTCCTTCTCGCATGGCCTGTTCGCTTCGCACGTCATTCAAAGGAAGCCCCGAGTTTATTTTTAGTTTGAATGACTCCAGATGCTGCAGAGACGAAAGGAAATTGTTCACCCCAGCCGAAGTCACTCTCCAGCAGGCGTTAAGCGAGACCTCTCTGAGGTGTGGGAAAGACTCCGAGACGAGGTCAAGATCTTCATCTGTTAAAGCGAAGCCGCCGTTTATTTGGACGTGCTCGAGCTGATGGAGATGCTGCAGCGTTTCTACTACAGCTCTGGTCCACAATATAGGCAGGCGCAGATACCGGAGGTTGTAGAGTCTGGGAATCAGAGCAAACATGCTCTCGTACACAGGAGAGTTCTTGTACCAGGTGAGACGCTGCACGTGAGAGCCGTATACTCGAAATATGCAGCAGACCATGCTGAAGTGATAGTAGTGGTAGATGGAGGGGTCTACGTGCAGCTCTCGCCACAACTGGCTCGTCGTTTGCAAAATCCTTCGCCATTTTCTGCACACCATCGCTAAGGCCGGAAGCTCTTCATCTATGGGTTTGAAGAAGCTAAAGACCCGGATGAGGATTTCGTCTGGGAGGTCGTTGACGCACAAGGCGAGGACTGGAGTCTTCGTCTTTCCGTTTTTCTGCGACGAGCATTGTTTTGAATTTTGTATAAGCATGACTGGAAAACTTGTTCGGAATTTCATGTGGAAACTAGTTCTCACCCACTGCAAGAGCACTGATCAGATCTTTAAACAGCTGGTCTTCAAGTGTCTTCTTTAAACGTTGTACTTCTGAATTTCACGAGACAGTACAGATCTGATGTCTTTCATTGTTTACAAGCTCGATTATCATCAGATGCACAGAACAGCTCAATTTTAGGTATTCACTGATAACTTCAAAATCAGAAAATAGTTATTAAAGACTACAAGTAGAACACTGCACTTAAATGAAACTAAACATTCAACTATAGTAGCATCACTCAAAGATAAGAATGACGATTTCTAAAGTCCGTCCTGGGAATGCCCGTTCCATTTACGCGGAATACACAGAAATCCAGAAAACGAAGCACTCTGTCTAAAGAGGGAAACAGGAATGTTCATCCAGTGGTTAAACTGAGATATTATTTACCTTAATGCGATCAGGGGCTTGATAAATCAATGTTGTTTTGAAGCTGTCCCCGCCTCCAACCCCACACATACATGCGCGTTTAGGCAAGACTTATCACATGGTGATTATGCACTGCAGACTATTGGTTCTATATTGATTCTTTTGCGTCCCCTAATTTCTTCTCAATTTTTCACTCTATCCATCCTTATGTCTGTACTGCAAATTTCTTCTCCCCACTCCGAGGAGTTAAAATAAACTTAAATTCTGTTACGATATCAGCGAGACTGCATCAAAACTTGAATGGAATACCTTCGCTCCGAAGACAGTAGAGGTGTATACAGTGTTAAACGTGATCTGTTGTGAGACTGGTTCCAAAAGTACATGCCAAAATAAAACTAAGCTTGACACCCAAGAGTAAACTTAAATTATTTTATTACGAAAAAGACAGGCTACGTCAATACTTTACACACTCTACGGCAGTAAAAAGAGGGTGATATTAACGCCAACAGTGTGATATTTGGTCCGATGTAACATTTGTCCCAAAAGCATCTGCCAAAATGAATAAAAACACGATTTGTTCATCAGGTTCTTTCTTAACTGGACCGTCATATTATCATTAATTATGACTTAATAACTTTGCGAGGGAAGAAGGGGGTGGGGATATATCATTGACAAGGGAATGGGGTCTAATGTTCTTCAGATTTAGGAGGGGGGTTCCTCCAAAGAGTTACGCCTTCGACGGTATCGATCTAGACCAACCACGTGAGAGTGGGAAATCCTAGGGTCATGACCGAGTACATGCGTGGGAAGTCTAGCATATGTTGATCTCCTTATTACTCTGAAAAACTTTTATTATGACACGTCTGGGGTAATATCACCCTATCATTGGCGGACACGGTGGGGGAAGGGGGTGCCTGAGGGACTCATCCCCTCTCCTTCTTCAGACTGCATGAAGAAAAAGAAATAAATCGTGATGAAAATGTTCACCCAATCTCAGATAGAAATGGCCCCAAGTTGCTCCTTTTGCTTCCCTTTTTTTTTTCTGTAAATTTTCCAGGAAAGCACCCCCTACCTGAAGCCCAAAGGGTATGCTCCGGCCTTGAGCGGTTGCGCGGGCCCTAGTAGCACAATCCTTCAGCCACCTATCCCCTCCCATCCCCGCTGACAACATTACATGGACCGCCTCTGTCTGCCGGCCGACACGCATATATGCCTCTAGATATGCACGATGTATCATATTTCTCTTTTGAGCCTTAATCGAACTTCAGATTACAGAATATTATAATACTGTATGTATACTTAGGTCTCTTTCTTTCAGAAGGAGCGGACGGTGCCCACGTCCTCGTCCATGTGCAGATTAGCCTAAACTTTTGGTCAAATTGGGCAGAACTGAGATCATATGAACGCAGTTCGTGAAATAAAGTTCGGTTTACATGAACTTGATCTAAGCTTAACAGAAATCCATCTTCAATCTTCGTGCGAACAGACAGACAGACAGACAGACAGACAGACAGACAGACAGACAGACAGACAGACAGGCAGGCAGGCAGGCAGGCAGGCACGCACGCACACACACACACACACACACACACGCGCACACACTCACACGCACGCACGCACACACACACGCATGTGCACACACACACACACACACACACACACACACACACACACACACACACACACACACACACACACACNCACACACACGCACACACACACACACACACGGATTAAATTAAGGCTCGAGTGGCGGATTTCGATCGCATGGTATGAGAAGACTCATGTTGGACCAGTTCAAAAGCGCGGAAACGGGCATCACTCATACTGCCTGAAAGCGGCCGTATGTAGCTTTTCTTGTATCATTATCCAAATGGCACTGTGTTTAACGCAAGCAGCGACCTCGTACCAAAGCTTTCTTCCTATCGAAAATTTTTACCAACCTACAAGCTACAAAGTAACCCTTCAAGCCTTCAGATTTTCTAGGAAACAATGAATACAATGTAGCTCTCACGATGTGCTCTTCAACATTATGTTTATAATTATTTCACAGACTCACCTTACTGTATGTAACAATGAGTTAACTTTATTCTTTTTAGGGCATATCAAATATCATTAAACTGGTTGAAACGATCAAGAAAACGATAAAATTCAGAGGGGAAAACAAGTTACCGGTATATGACTATTTTCCAGACTCCTGCAAACCATGAGTACTACTTTCCCTATAAATATAAACTCACAATGATGTCCCTGTCACAGTTCTAGAACTATCACAATAGAATCCTGAAAGAAAGCACTCCGTTCCAACACGGAAGCACATAATCCTTTACCACACGTAGTAATGAACTACTCGGCGTAGACTGATGTATCTTCTTTGGTCTGAATGCACGAGTAAAATTATTTTAAGAAATTAGTACGGAGAAACTTCAACGCCCACATGCCGTTACTTTAAGACACTGCCTGCTGAGCGCAACAAGGACGCCCTATTTATGCGAGAGGTAGACTAGACCTATTTTGGTTTAAATGTTTTGATTACGTGGAGGTTACGCTTCATGATCGCCAATGAAGATGACGTTCGTACAATATACGCACGATATCACTTCTTAAGAAAGAGGTCAGTGAGGTGCAGTTACATGATGCAACCACACGATGTGTGTCGAATCACAGCGAAGGATCAAAACATTCAATCTTATTTTGCTGACTTTCCGAAAACACCATCAGCTGCTCTTTCACTCTGAAATATTCGTCTTGAGTGAGAAATTTTTTTATCTTTTTTTTTTTTTTAGTCCTTAGACCTATCCTATATGTTTGATGAAATTCGGTCGCCCGACTTATTTAGATGGAGACCGTGTTGTTGAATGCGGGCATAATACATGTATATCTTAGTATTGATTAGAAAACCACAGCAGGGCTGCCACTCCTACTGATTTTTCACTAGAGCTAGTTATAGTTAGTTTTTGCAGTGGTTTAGTGAAGAAAATGAGAAAATTAGCGAAAATTTGCTAAAGGTTTATAAATTTGTTTGGACCCTTTATTTAAGCAAACAGTTAGTCTTGAACACTGCTTCATAAAAATTACCAAAAAAAAAAAAAACCTTACTAAATTATCTAAGATTACCCTCAGCATAAATAGTCGTCCTTTTGCGCACTTTCTAAGCTTACACACAGAATACGTTTTGCTTTTTTTTAAATCCAAGTTCCATGCATGTAGGTCGAGCATTTATATAGTCTCCACCCAATGCCCCTCGTAAAGAAATTTTACGTTTCTTTTCTCTTCTCCTTTGTTGATGATTATTCATTTCACTTTTCAATAAATTTATCTGCCACTCTAACAATTGAAATATACATTTAAATAACATGCGTGTGATCTACAATACAGTTTCAGTGAGTTTTAAAAGAGTATCCAATGAAATCTGGTGAATTTTGGCCGTAGAATTTAATGACATGGCAAAAATCAGAGTGGCAGCTCTGATGCACATGTATTTGTAAGTAAGGCCGGATAAACATGGAGTGGATGCGAAAAACATATATCGCGGGGCCCCTCTATGACGGAAAAATGGACTTGAATTAAATTTTCACAATAACAACAGAGATGTCAAAGACGACAACGATGATAGCCTTAACAACTTCAGGCAGAAGTTAACGGAACAATCAGGTGACCCTTTAAACCCTAAAAGGACCCTAGAGAAGCAATAGATCCCTTGAATCCTTGGGAGTCGTGGGGTTTTGAGACAAGTGCCCTCTTGATAATTATGCCAGTGTTCATAAGAATACTTGATTATGTTGCCTGGTGCCGGTCCACTTTTTTTTTATAGTTTTATCTCCTGAAGCCCCTGTTTATTCACTAGGACAGCTCAAAAAGAAATCAGAACGGTTACTATTAACACTCCCTTGGTTCTAGGGGCACACAACAAACAATTCTAGGGCAATTATTTGGGAAATGTCATACCTTCTGAGCCCGTCGAGTAAACAGCTGTTGGAATTTCTACCAGGCCTATGGTCAAGAGTCACTAGGTCAAGGTCGATTCCAATTCATTTTCGTTCTATTAAGAGTTGACTGTGACACTAACTGTTGCAGAGAGCGACTATAAAACCTTCGGTTATTTTCGGTTTGATGGGACAAAGGAGGCGTAACTTCCCTATCGAGCCCTTTACTGTTTCTGTTGCGTGAATGGAAGTCATTTTCCCCACCTGCAGACTCCCTGGATATTATTCATTTCGTGGAAATTTTTAATTCCATGGTGTTTGTACTGTTACAATTTCCGAGCTATAGAGGGCGAAGTTAATGCATCTCGACACCGCATGACATGCCAAATAGTGACATTATTATGAAGACCTCTTGCCCCTTGTACGGTGACGACAAAGGTGTTTCGTGGCGTGGTGGACGTGATGGAATAAGCTTCCTCCTGCAGATCGTTCTTAATTTGTGGACTCCAACAAAACTCATTTTTGGTTTAAGCTAGAATTAACAGTGTAATCTGGGTCATCATATCTGACTTCCGAAAGTAAAAGATACATCGGTCTGTAAAAGCCAGCGTAACAGACTATTTCGGATCATATATTTCTCTGACAATGTATTAGCAAGTGGAGGTATTGACTATTGGAGTTACGAGTTGCGTTCCATGCCAGGATGGCCATGCATGCATATTAACAGATAGCGGTCTTTGGGCAGTGAGAAAGAGAGAATCTAAAAATATCAAGGGAAAGTGACGTTTTGCATGCCGGGTACAAATGGTTCGCACCCTTTAGTCTTCAGTGACCCATCTCGCTGTGCTAGGTAGTTCGAACAAACGCAGAGTACATGTAAAGTGATTTTATCACAGCTTGTGTACAGACAACATAAGTCTCATGAACGTGATATTCTAAGTGACCTAAAGGCCGAATTCATGACAATAGTAATAGGCCTATTGTAGATATGAGCAGACCAGGAACAGAAGAACTCTTCTTACCAGATTGGTAGCCAAATCTCCAAATCTATAATGCGGGGAGGGTGTGTCAAGGAGCCTCCTAAAGCCTCCATAAAACACAAAGAACATTGTCCAAATGGAATTAAAACAAAAAAGAAAGGAAAGGGGGAGGGGGAGAATAACGAAATTCTCACTGGTAGGTGCGCTCCGATGAACAGGTCGCTGCTCTGAACTCTTAAAATTAACTGACGCGCTGATGCTGCAATGAAACTAAGATTTTGTCTAAATCCTCAGTGACAACCTATGACATAGCACTTTCAAGAAAAAAACAACGCTGCATTTCACTATAAATCCACTATAGTCCTCGAAAGAATCAATCAAAGGACACGTCACATGGAATCTCACCAGCATAACCTCTGAAGCAGTTATAGATCATAAGTTGTCTACCGCACTACAATCGGCAGAGTTAATTAAGAGCTTGCGCAATAACGATGGGATTTCTTCTATTAGTGAAAATTAGATGAACTCTACACGTTGAATGTAGCACCGATCCACTAATATAATTCTTATGATGGTAAGAGGTCCCATCGTTAATGCGCAAGCTCTCAAATATATTCTTTCACAGTACTAATCACCGCCAGTGATGCATATCACCTGCCACACGAAATAGAAAGGAAAACACAACTTCTCGAATCTACGACTGCATGACGTCATAATAAGAACAGTCTATCACCTGCACAACAACCAACAGTGGCTCCTATATAAACTATACAATTATAAAGAAAAAAATATCTATGAACATCTGCGAAAGACGCCACGTTACATGCTGAAGCACTGCACTCTTTTAACAATACAGCCAATACGAAAGGAAACTNTCTTAAAATTAACTGACGCGCTGATGCTGCAATGAAACTTAAGATTTTGTCTAAGCCCTCAGTGACAACCTATGACATAGCACTTTCAAGAAAGAACAACGCTGCATTTCACTATAGTCCACTATAGTCCTCGAAAGAATCAATCAAAGGACACGTCACATGGAATCCCACCAGCATATATATATATATTAACCTCTGAAGCAGTTACAGATCATTAGTCGTCTACCGCATTACAATTGGCAGAGTTAATTAAGAGCTTGCGCATTAACGATGGGATCTCTTCTAAAAGTGAAAATTAGATGAACTCTACACGTTGAACGCCATTAAAGGTGCATTTAGCACCGATCCACTAATATAATTCTTATGATGGTAAAAA
This sequence comes from Ellobium chinense, assembly GCA_033807755.1. NCBI lineage: Eukaryota > Metazoa > Mollusca > Gastropoda > Ellobiida > Ellobiidae > Ellobium > Ellobium chinense. Next base: position 3,159,312 of record JAWQUT010000032.1, read on the forward strand.
GTCCCATCGTTAATGCGCAGGCTCTCAAATATATTCTCTCACAATACTAACTCTATAATCACCGCCAGTGATGCATATCACCTGCCACACGAAATAGAGAGGAAAACACAACTTCTCGAATCTACGACTGCATGACGTCATAATATGAACAGTCTATCACCTGCACAACAACCAACAGTGGCTCCTATATAAACTATACAATTATAAGGAAAAAAATATCCTATGAACATCTGCGAAAGACGCCACGTTACATGCTGAAGCACTGCACTCTTTTAACAATACAGCCAATACGAAAGGAAACTATGAGTCAGCTCCGTTGTATTGATAGATTAATGTTTACTCTATTTTTATCAATGAAATGCGTCGTCCATTCATAAACACATGGTCGTACCCGAACGTTCCACTACAACTGCCGCCAGAAGCGAATAATACCTTGGCGAACTGCTCACGCGATATTTCATTCATAAATTGCCCACGCTCATGAGGAAATCATGTTTATTTATACCGATTAATCCTTGAGGAACCCCCTTCCCTCTAAGTTTCTCACCTCTCCCTCCTCCTCCCTCCTTCCCCGAACTATAGCCAGCGCACTAAGATGAATGGAGGCGGTGGTAAGGTTTATTACTCGATGACGCAAATGATCGCGTTTTTTGGGCCGTGATCAGCTGAGGTGATCGATACAGCGAGTACGGTTGTCGAGGGCTGAGGAGCTGGTGAGGCGGCCTTTAATTTCATTCATGCTGTGTGGAGAAGAGTTGGTTGTTACGTATATATATATATATGTAGGATGAGCTGAGGATTGAGGGAGAAGGGGTGGGGAGGGAGAGGGAAGGGCTTTTTTTTGCGAGTGCAGAGATAGATTTGTGTTAGTTTGCTGCTGACTGAAGTTATTGTCAATGTTATTGATGTTGTAAGTTCCCCTGATACTGTTTTGTTGTTGTTGTTGTTGTCGTTGTTTATACTGTTATTTTTCTCGATGTTTATCGATGTCTTTTAGTTTTTATTATTTCAGGGGGGGGAGGGGGGTTGAAGCGGACATAGGACTGCGAGGTGGTGATGGAGGTGATAATGATTCTTTAATGCTTGCGATCAAAGTAGGTGACCGTGACTTCTCGTATAATTACACAAAGAACAAACTTCTCCGTATCCGGGAACCTTGCAATGCTGGGTATTATCTGCTGACAGCTCACTACAAAATAGAGTGAGCAAATGAAAGTTACTCACCATGAGGGTCAGTACTTTCTTTCCAGGATTTAATTTTATGTTACACCAGAAATGTTTCCCTTGACACACCCAGATGATCCCCCCACCTCTCCTCCCTTATCCAAAGAGAAAAAGGTGTCCATTATACGTGGGGAAACCACATTCTCCGAAAAACTCAATAGCCATTCTAAAGAGCTGAATCATGGTAATTTTTTTAAAATATTCAAAAAAGCTACTGAAAATGTTTAATCCTAAACTTTTCCGCATATTTCCACGCACTAATACGCTCTTAATTGGAAGTTGTTTGTGAATACAAATAAGGGTAAAAGAAATAGAGACGCAAGAGGATGATGACAATGATGGTTGCGGTGGCTATGGACCTTGGTGACGATGTTATTTTGATTGTTGTTGTTGTTGTTGTTGTTGTTGTTGTTGTTGTTGTTGTTGGTGGTGGTGGTGGTGTTGTTGTTGGTGGTAGTGTTGCTGCTGCTGCTGTTGTTTTGTTGTTGTTGTTGTTGTTGCTATTGGTGATGATGGTGGTGGTGTTTTGTAAACGACAATGATGATGAGGATAACGATTGTGGACAAAACTGTAATACAAGGTATTGTCTGCCAAAAGCACATTAAAACATATAATGGGCAAATGAGTACATGTATTGTGCTCCACGACATTTTGCGCTTTTTATTCAGCATTTGGCTTTACACATCAGAAACGCTTCGCCTTGACACACTCACATTATAAAGACTGTAATGATCATGACAATGACGACGACGCTGATGATGTGGAGAAGGTAATGACGATATTCAAGTATTTGTCACTATTACTTCCACCAATGAAACGCCGATGTTAGAAATAACAAAAAAAATAAATGTGAGAAAATAACCTAAACTCGGTGGCAGGAAATAAAAATTTATACAGTAGACAAAGTTTAAAACAAAATCTGCGGAACCGGAGACTGATGTTCGGTTTAAACAGAGTTCCAGTTTAGACAGAGAAGGCTGAAAAAAAAAAAGAGGAAAATAAATGGGTCTTCTTGTTTCATTTCGTTTCAGCGGTACTTTCGGTTCAACATTTTCCGCCTTAGCTCTTGTCTGCTGTAGTACAACAGATGCATTACAAATCAAATCGATTACAGGTATCATAAAGGTAAAAGAACAGCTGTTCAGCCTTTGAACTGTAAATATCCACATTGACATTATCAGAGAGTCAAATCAAATCCTGGGTCGTGATGTAATACGGTAGATACATCAGTGACAGACATTTTCATGCTGAGAAAATCCACATTCCAATTTTCAACGCAGTAGAAAACTTCACAGTCGATGATATTTTAGAAAGTGGGGGAATTAGGAAAATCAAGGAAATACAGCAGGACCTCATGATTCCGAACCTCAAGATCCCGAATTCCGCGCTATCTCGTTGCAAAGCTCTGATCTCAGACCGTTCAAGATTGCATATCCTTATACCAGCTATGATGGCATCTTTATTCCAAGAAGGGATAAGTGCAGGAAATAAAACTATACAGTAGACAAAGTTTAAAACAATCTGCGGAACCGGAGACTGATATTCGGTTTAAACGGAGTTCCAGTTTAGACAGAGAAGGCTGCCAAAAAAAAAAATAAAAGACTACAAAGATTGTCTGTATAGACGAAACGAGCCACTACAGTGGTACAGTAGACAACGGTCAAAATGAAATCCGCGAGACTTACATTCAGTATAAACAGAGAAGCCTAAAAAGAGGATAATACACAAAGCTTCTCATTTCTTTTCGTTTTAGCAGTATTTTCGGCTTAACTGTTTTCGCTTAATCCGTTGTCCACTGTAGTACTACAAGTATGGTATGTGGTAATAGTATGCATTCTTGACTGAAGAGATGTTCTACAGTGTTTATTAATTTCTACTCACCAGTCTGCCTTTCCATTCTGTTTAGCTTACAAGCTTTATCTTTCAAGATTCCATGCATTCTCAAGAAGAAATGTTTGCCCTTCTGGAAGTAGCACAAATCATCTGCATTGAAAGAGTCCCAGAACCGAGGCACTCTCTCATTATTGTGCAGCATTTTTGAACAATAGTCCATGATACTCCCTAGTAGGTGATATTGAGCGGAACAAAGTTTGGTTGTGTGTCTGACAAAGGATGCTCTAGCATTCGTTATGGACTTTGTCCACGTAGCATAACCTTTTATATGTGGGCGAATGGATCAGCACTTCCATATTTGGCATTACAAAAAAGTGCACAATTAATCCAACAAAAAATTAAATAACAGGTTGTCCAGTTATTGATTATAATCAAAGTAGATGAAGGAATGATGAAAAAAAAAATATATAGTGCTTGCTGTACTAAACATCACAATATGTTAAAAAAAAAAGTACCTAAAAAAAAGCAAAGTGTAACAACGTAACTTTCACCTGCGTCAAACAAACACTGGTGACGCAAGTAAGTGAGTGTCAAAGAGTGTAATTCTGATTAAATGCCACCAAAACAATACACCACTGACATCATCAAAGAGGATAATCACATAGATCACACCCATGATATTGACTATGCTCTCTCCTACCAAGGCCAAAACCTGCGTGAAACAAGCTTAGAGACTATAAGGGCTGAGCTCAACCTGTTGCTGCTTACTGACGAAGTCATTGATTAGTGTGACAGGTATTGATTATTTGGGCACAAAAGCAAAGCAAGCTCTCGGTTGTGGGTGATGTGAGAAAAGTCATCATCACCACTGAGCATCGTAATCATCATCATCATCAAATCATCATCATCATCATCATCGTTGGCAGCATATTCTTGTGCAGCCCTCATTATTCTCTTTAATCATCTATTTTCTAATGACAGTTTCATCAAAATTATGGTCAGTCTCAGAATGTTGGCTGATACAGTTTGCATTTTTTTTTCTATGGGCACAGTGAGTTCTCTGGCATCATCATTACTATCTTTATTCCATTAGCTCATAAACCTTCATCATCATCATCACTACCACCACTTTCACTGAAATGAAATTCACTTCTGCCCACAATTAACACAGATCTTCGGAAAAATATACAATGAATTTATTTAAGAAATAGTTAATGTTTCATGTCCAAACACTTCTACGAGACTGACCATCTTCATTGTCATCAGCATCAACATTTCATTTCTTTCTGTTCAATATAATGTGCCTTACCAAGGCACAAGAAAGTAACCCAGCAAAATTCTACTGCATGATTCAAAATTCAGTAGGCTACATAGTGTCATCGTGAAAATGCAGTTACCAATCTAACACATGACCTTTGTACCCTAGGATATACGTATTGCAAAATTGATGGAATGCTCTAAACTGTTTTGTAATAAGCACATTTCACAACATCCATAAATAAGACTGATCAAACTCTTCCACTCTGACTATTCTGAGACTTGAAAGTGTATTGAAATGGTGCAAGTGTTGCTTTAAGTATTTTTGTAATGAGCGTATTACAACCATCAGTTGTTGCAACTAAATTATATGAGTAATTTCTGATAATGCAATATAAAATTAATGACTGCTTTCATATTGTGGTAACAAATATTGATTAGTACCATGGTATGCATAATGATGCAGATAGGACTTGGCACATAACAATGATGTTGGACATGAACTGCATTTTGCATGATGACTTAGAAAAAAAAAAAGAAAACTAACAACAATGAGCATATAGGAATACCATTCACTGTTCATAAAATTCTCTGAACTTTTTTTTTTTTTGCAGTTTTTACATTATAATAATTTTATCAAAATAACAGTATTTTACTGAAAGACATTGCCAGTGGCAAGCAGTTGTGATAAACAAGAAACATAATAGAATGAAAACACTTTTTTATGATTTTTCTGTCCTAGTGGTTTCTCAGCTTAGTGTGAAATAGATATCTCAGAATGACAATATTTTCTGATTTCTGAGAATTTTGTGAAAAGCAGCGTGCCTGAGAATAGGACAAGGATTTGGTGCCTGAAACAACAAAAAGAACATTTGAAAAGGGTTGAAGAAGATAGTAAGCTCTACAAAATTATATTTAAGAATGAGTTACACTTTCAAGTTACACTTTCATGTCTGTGCATTGGACTACTGTTATCTGTACACACTAATTATATATGATAGGTCAATACACGACATGTAGAAATTCACAGGTAGAGACTGACATAACATCATACACCCATTTATATCAAAAGATTTATTCAAAATTACAAAATATTTGATTTTAAAACAATGTTACCAATATTCTATCTCGATGTAACATTTCCTTGGGGCCATCTTTTATTTTTAAAAACATATTGTCAGCTTGACTGATCTTCCACTGACTATGACTAATTTAATGAACTATATTGACTCTAAAAGACAAAACAAAATCAAAACAAAATAAAACATGCCTGCAGTCTGGACATAAAATGAAAAGATGTTGCCTTTATTTTATGTTAGACTCAGGCCTTGAGCCTCTTTGTCTATATGTAACCAATTTATTAACTTAGTTTCACATACATTTTCACTGGTGTTCCCTCTTTCATACTAGAATGGGTCACATGCAGAACTCAGTTAATGCATAACATAACAAACACAGACTCACACTGAATATTATTGTGCGCTTCTTGCCACAATAAACCAAGTGCCTCTCAGCCACTAAAAATGGTGCTAAAATTACCGTTTGCCGAAAGCAAGTTACTGGGATGATATAAAAGGTCTAATATATGTGTAATTTCTTGCACTGGAAAATATATGTGTAATTTCTTGCGTTGGAAAAAAATGGTTGTTATTTTGGCCTCAGATACAATAATTTAAAGTGGCAGACAGTCATCTCAATGCAACTGAAAATATTCAGAGAAAATCACAGTTAAGTAATAATTTTACGTTGCAGATGTCATCAAATATTAACCATTTGCCTATGAAATCAATATTTTTGCATACAGAGATGATTTCATTTTTCATAATAACAAAATACTGATACCAGATAATCCCAGACATCTTTAGGACCTGCAATTCAGTTCTTATTCTTGGGACATGCAGTTCATTTTGACGGGCTGCAACATAAGGATAAAACAACTAACTAGTGATCTAGAAATTCTCCCCACATATGTATGATATAGCCCATGTTTTCTTCAAGAAAATGATAGCTTTGAATGGTTTGAGAAAGATCACAACTCTTGATATGGGTATCTTTTTCTGATTCAGTGCTTCATACCTCCCATCAAAATGAAAATAATTGATAAGGCAATGCTTGCAGTTATACCCCATTTTGTATACTTACTTTTTATTGTAACCAATGCATCATCCACATTACAACATATCAAATGTCAAATCATCAGCCAACTTTCATAGCATATGCACTTTCCACTTCTGTGCTATACTACAGATGTGACATTTGCTTCTGATGCAGACGGATGCTTTTACTTCATAGTACAGTTGACTCTGCTTAATCGCCCTTCCTCGGGATCACGGAAAACTTGGGCGATTAAGCGGAGAAGTGATTAAGCAGAGAAGGTAATTTCGGCCATATTTTTGGTAATGGGGTTAATTTTCTTTGATGCAGTGGCTTGATATCGTGCATTGACACCTTCTCGTCACCAGACTCAGGACAAACTTGAATTTGACGGTGTTGTAGCACACAAAATGTCTGATCTCCACGGTCTCTCTCATTGGCCACCTCGCAGCAGCCCAGCAGACAATAAGGAGTAGGATGGCATGGTCGGGATAGACCATTCATCCACATGACACGTTCTCTGATGATCTAGCCGAAATCCACCAGACAGGCGCAATCAAAGCGTGGGGGGAGGAGACTATACGCCTTTCGGCGCATTAGCATTATTGGACTGGCGAAGGCGGTGATACGTAGCGTGGGACGAAGGGAGTCAAAGGGAGGGGGAGGTGGGGAGGAAAGGCTTATCACACCTATTTCGGGTGGCAGCTGTCACTCAGTCAACCGGTCTGCCATCCACCACGCAGTTAAACGCAGTCTGCGTACATTATTTGTTTGTCAAATGTAACCCTTCAACCGCTGATCTTTGAATTCATGGGCGTTGAAGAGTGGTCGATTATCCGGAGTGAGGGGCGATTATCCAGTGACTTTTATATAGAAAAATTCGGTTCCCTGGGAAACGAGGCGATTAAGTGGAAAAGGCGATTAAGCGGACGGCGATTGCGGAGTTGACTGTATTTGTAATTAGCGACCATCTGCACTTGAGGCACACATCACATCCTTATTATAGTATAGAGGGGGTAAGTGTTTATGCCCCTATGCCACACGAGCGACAATATAAATATTTATACATAAACTCATGGAACATGCTGAGTTTGCATTATGAAATTTTAAAGCTTCCAACAAAATTTTTTTAAGAATTTAAAGTCTTAAACACCCTATCCAAGGACTAAAACACACATTGTACTGAGTTGTACAAATATTTTTCCTCTGAGGGATAGACCAGCTGAGGTAACTCACTCTTTCACTCCAGTTTTGTTAGCAATCGTTAAGCCCAATCTCTTCACATATTAAGATCAAACTGCACAATATACTTATTACATTTCTTTGACTGGGAGAATGGATAGGGATAAGGAGTTGACTGTTTGTAAGAACAACTATGTAAACAGTATCCAGCAATCACCCAGATATCATAGCAGGTGATACCTGGTGAGACACTCCTCCATTTAATTGGTAGACAACTCAAACAAACATTGTGCTAGATTAGCATGATGGCAATAATCATAATGTAATAAAGCTAAGGGGAAGCATTTGTATAATGCCTGTGCATTTTGCAATTAAGCCATATTATACACCCCAATCTTATATTTCCATTTCCAGGAGATTGATATACAAAATCATAATATTTTTTAAAAATGCCACACGAGTTTATTTCTTCACCAAATTTCCTCAAATTTACTGTGTAAACCATAAATTCTGTGTAGATGATCTTTTTTCATAAGCAGCAATGTACTTCTTGTTTCCAAAGTTATAAAAAATGGATTTTCCCCACATCCTGTAAAATTGACAACCATGAACATGAAGTCACTACTGTGTGTCTGCAGTCAAGCTGGCGTCATGAGGCCAAACTCCTCAAGTTTGGTAGGTTTGTAAAAAAAGGCTTGTGTCAAGAAAAATTGTTTGACATGTTGTTTTTTTTTCTCAAGCTTGACTGTTTTGCAAACATACAATGACAGCTGAATACAAAAATTACTAAAAGAGAAGCGATGTAAAGACATTCTACTATGGTTTAGTTGTGTGTTTCTCACAAATATCCCTCTCTCNCCCCTCCCCTCTTCCCCCCTCAAATTTGCAGGAGCTTTGACTAGTTCTTATTAAAAATTGATTCTTCTTTGTGAAAGTTTGTGAAAATGGCAGTTGTTGTTGAATTGGCTGAGACAAAAGTTGCTTCACTTGATCAGAGCTTAAGGGAAGAAGGTCACACCAACATTTGTTGTTTGTTGTTTCTGTATGTCCTGTGAATGTCCAATCATGGTAATCCCATTCAATGAATGGATACTGTTTCTATTTTTCACAGGTCCTGTAAAAAACTGCATGGATGTTACTGAAATTTCTTTCACAATTATCCAAATTTAGTGGGATGTCATTCTGATAACCTGCTTAGTGCTTGCATTTTGAAAGCAGAAAGTAATCTGTTCCCCAAGAATTGTCTTCATTATATGAGGCATCTCATTTCTGAATATCCTAATTAAGTGGCTCCCATCGTACCTCTTGCTTTTAACATTATGCATGTGATTTAAGACAACTTCAGATGTCACTCTGGTGCTTAAAACTTGCAAATATTACAATATTAGCCTAAACTGTAACTCTGTAACATTGCACTATGACTTGGTAGGTGTTCAGAGCATATTGAATAAAAAATGGGCATATAAGTGTATCACTGGATATAATTTTTGATACTCAGTTATTATTTCTGCCCAAATGACTGCCTTGAACTGTGTGTTGTGTTGGTTGGAGTCCATGCAATGATTTCAAGTTTCACACCTCTATATTTCAAATTAATCTGCCTTGATTTCACAAAGATACTGAGCACACTCTCTCCTCAAACTCCACACCTGCACACCCAAGTAAAATTCAGTTAAATTATACAGACCTATTCATGAAGCTCATTTTCCTCACATACATACTCAACTCACAAATTATTCTCTCAGCAAACACATGCAAAATATCTGAAAAGAGACAAAAAGTTTCTAACACAATATAAATCCATCATGACTTGAACATTCCCTTATACTTCTCTGCCATCTCTTTATCTTGTTTCCTAATACCCGCCTTGCACAGATCTGTGTACTTCTTGATGTTAGGATCTGAAGAATAAATAAAAATCACCTCTGATTAGGCACTGAATACACATCAGATCAGGGATGCAGGCCAAAAACCTGGAGTGATAGGTTGAAAGGATATCTAATTCGAGTTGCTACTAAATAGTAAAGTACTGTATACTTATTAAATGAGCACATAAAATTGATGTTCACATGACTGTGTTGTTGTATCGTGCCCAGGTACTCTTATATGTGCTCATGTGAGGTTGTAAAACTGCCCGTCTTCGCTTCTAACATTTCTTAACTTAACCAAGACTCACTACATGTATACCTCTGGTATCTCTATCAGTCAATTGGTGAAGCATGTCCCACCTGTCTAGCACTCAGTGGCGATGCGTGGTTCGAATTTCTGGTGGGGCTAAATAGTTTAATCTTCCTTAAATACCTTATCTTCCTCCCAATTTCGGTACACAGCAGCCTACAATATGGGTTCCTTAACAAAAAATGACAGTATTCATTTCGCTCTAGAACACGAAGAAAAGTTGTCACACAGTCACAGTCACATACAATGTAAACAAGGTTGCCAGATGATGTGCAGTCAGGAGTCAAATTTGTTTTGTTTTTTTAATAAACTGAGCTTATGTTTGAAATATTATGAGAGGCAGTAATTTAATTACAAGAACCTAAACCGCAACTAGAGTACATAGATGAAACAACTGAAACAACACAGTTTATATTATAACTAGCTGACAACTAAAATGTAGGTCTGCTCCTAGTACTAGGGATTAAATTCACCGGCCTACTGTTTTATCTTTCAGGGAAACAATATCCAACTTGGCAACGTTACTGAACAAGATTGTTTTTCGTAATGGGACAGCATGCGTGTTCTTAGTGTCATAGATACTGAATACGGTGTTACGATATTTCGATACAAGGATGAACTGGATGAAACATACAAAAACTCATATCCGATGTCTTTCTCAACTTCTCGATTTTACAAGAGCCATTAGGTTTCTCTCCCAAGAAGAGGTATACGTGTACATGACCCTAACTGCTGATAGATTTCAAAACAAGCCGGGCCCATTGAAATTATTTATTGAACTATACTAAGTCACACGGTGGACATTGATATCGCCCACCTTGCAAGCCTAATGTAGCGAGGGCAGGAAAAAGGTCAGCCCCTGTCAAGGAGATATTTGCAGGCTAAAAAGTGAAAGTAGTTGCTCTTCCCTTAGGTGAAAGGTCAGCATAAAGCCATAGTGAGGATTTGGGGCTGACAAATCTGTAGCCTTCACCCTGGATCAGAGACTGCTCGCTCTGTTTTACAGCTTGAGCCATCTTGTCGTTGGTTATAGCGGTTTTTTTTGTTGTTTTCTTTTTGTTTGTTGTTGTTGTTTTTTTTGTAATTATTTTTAAAATATTATTCTGAGAATCAAGTGTTGGAAACATGAATGGTAGGGCTTAGCCCCATTAGCCTCCAATGACACACCACCATTGCTAGCACTGAACATTAATTTCTAACTGGAAACCTTTCTCACCTCTTGCTGTGATCCGTCACCATTTTTGTCCTAACTGACTTAAAAGTCAATTTGTGTTGAGCCTCTCCTTATGCCCATCATACTTTGTAGTGTCTCAATAACCAGATTAAAACACATCTACTGTGTTGGTTCCATCTATACATATTCGAAGTGTTGACGTCTAACCCATCCACTATTTCTGCGTGTCTCGTCTATTATATTAAGAACCCAACATATACTACAACTTTATATGAACTGATATTTGAGGAAAACATCTAACCATGTTTTTTCATAAGGCATCTCTGTTGAATGGTTCATCAAAACTGACCTGAAGGTGTAGGTGCCCTCTCTAATGTCCTAAGTGCTTCCTCGTAGTCTCCTAGTGCATAGAGTGATGTCCCTTTCCTAAACAAGGCCTTGACATTATGTGGTGATGCCTCTAGAGCTTTGTTACAGTGTTCAATGATGCGCTGATACTTTGGCTCTGGTTCTTTTAACATACATGCTGTGAACAAAGGTGCCAGATACATTATTTAGTATTTACATGTAGGCCTGAAAAGGCAGGTATAAGGCAGGTGAAACAAAATATGAGATTGGTGAATAACTCCTGACTTTGTGTGCTGTTCTGAAATGAGCAGCAAACCACTAAAAGGCAAATTAATTAGACAGAGGTAAAGAGAAGTTTATTCACAATGACACAATTTCAAAACTTTACATATGATCAAATAGTTTTCTGTAACATTCTAAAGTAATCCATAACCTAAATCCACTTGTTATAGCCGATGACAATTCCAGTTGAATCTTGGAATTTTCCAGGATTCTGAAACATCACTGACATTATAATCTTAGACAATAAGCATTTATTATCTCTCCATACCTGCGAGGTTGTTGTAGCAATCACAAGTGAGGGTGCGTGCTTCATCAGCCATATCTGGTGACATCTTTGGCAAAGCATTCTGGGACACTACATCTCCAGCTGCTGCTGCCAACCCAGAAAAGACATCAGGACAATTTATGCTCAGACCCTTGAGGTAGAGGATGGCTCTGTGGTAGTTGCCTGCTGCTTTCATAAATTTTCCTTCTTTGTGAAAAGCATTGCCTTTCTCCTTGTACTCTTTTGCTTTGTGCAGCTTTTCTGCATCACTTATTTTGGATTCTAGGTTCATTATACCTGTCAACCTCAGTGACAGATAACCATGGGATGTGGTGAGAGAGATGATCTGCAGAAATCAGTTTTTCAAAACAATAAGGAAAGGCAAAACTAGGTCTTTCAAACAAAGCAAATTCTGAACAGCACCAAGCATGTGAATTCTTTGGTGCTGCACAATTTTAAGGCACATTTATGAACACCTTTATGAAGAAACTATCTGAGTTAGTGCCTTCAAAAGCTGAAATGTTACATAACTGAAATTAATTTTTATCAATTTGCTATTGATTCAGTAGAATATGTACATCTAAGCCAAAACCTAACTCAAATCTTTGCTTCTTATTTAAATATTCAGAAACAGAATTTGTCATTGGCAACTGGTTTCATGGTATCATATAAAAAAATGTATACCATAAAATTAATTCTAAATCAGTTTATCACTTATAATACCAAGTGGTTTTATGTCATGCTGTTTCTCCACCCCACTTTCCTCATTTTCTGAGAGCAGAGAACCACAGACTACCTATGACTGCATCTGCCTACATCAGCACAATTGCAACATGGCACATGCTCATAAAAGATCTACAAAAAGCTGTTGTCATGACTGTACACTGTACATTGATGCTTTTGTGTTTGGTGTTACAGAAACAGTGGACTAGAGTCTGGTCTATTATACTGATCAGCTGGTGTTCCACATATGTACTAGGTCGTTACCCCTTGCTTGATTTGAAATATTCATATACTACAACTGATCTAAAATAATGACATGACGACAAATAGGCTATTAAACAGCTCTTGAATTAGGAGACTGAAATTATGCTTGTAATTTGTAATGCTTACACAGAGACTAGACGTTTAGACTAGTCTATTTCTTCACAGCATTTTCAGCATTCCTTCCCAGCACATTCGGTATAATCCTGGAATAGCACCGATTTAGTCGAAACCATTTATATTTGGTATCGATATCATTTATATTTGGTTTCGATATATTATTTCGATTCCAGTATTCACGTCTCGAGTCACCGTCACCACCGCGAACCCACTAAGCGTGTGACAGTGATGTGTGGTCACATCTGGCTCGCGTGGCTTTATCGATCGGATTCAGTGGCGCCTAGTCTGCTGTTCATTTCGTCAATGTGCCTGCTCTCTCCAATTCTAGTGTCTGTATTAAATACTCCTGGAACAGGACCAATCATGAGAAAATGTAGTGTTCTCGCCTTTGTAAAACTAATAGGTTTTCAAGCAGTCGGTACTGTCCCAGGAGTATATATTATACTACCGGCACAGGACCGATCTTGATAAATGTGCNACTTGGCACTGGCATAACTTCCTTTCACAGTACCAAGATGGCAGAAGCAATGCGAGCAACCGTGGCATCCTTATTGAAAGGAATTGATAGGTATACCACAAACTGTTAGATATTTATCCTAATATTTAGAGAACCAGCGACTGATTCAGGGCAATACAGCTGTTTTATCGACACAGTACATGTAGACTAGACTAGTCTTGTCTTTTGTTAACAACTCGTGTGCTGATATTCTATCTCTCTAGAACTCTAAAGTCTAGAGCAGTGAGAGAGTAGACTAGAATTTTCAATTAGTCTATTGAATGACTAGACTAGATACAGTCTAGAGAGTAGTCTAGAGACTGTCACTACTGTCAGCTATAGTCTAGCTGTCAAAAAGAAACCAATATAAAGGCAATATCATGTCTCAGAAATAGGGATCTGGACAGTTTCCACCTCTAATGAGAAAATCTGTTAGGCCAGTTAGGGTGTGCGGGGACGTAACCGGGTCTGTTTGCATGGTATTCCAGCATCAAACATTGAACTAACTGTCCAGGCAAAACAGATGTCTTTAAATTTAAGGCACTAGTGACTAGTCTAGTAAGTTAGTGTGAAAGTGTGGTCCCCTTTATCAGGTACAGGAAAACCTACCAATCAGGCAGTTACTGCTCCATTGGGAAGTTTCTGCTCAGTTGAGCAGTTCTGAGGCTCAGCGTAATTGAAAATTAGATAACTGTCAAAAACTAGTGTCATGTCCATACTGATTAAACGTTTTCTATTTCGGCGGTATATTTATTGTATTTAAAGCTTACTTAAAACAATTTGAATGAGACATCAAACTTCATATTCAAGTGTGCATTTTAGTATTTTATTGTCTCTTTGTGATATTATAACCTGCATAATAATGTTTCTATGTATTCCACAGGTACAACCCTGAAAATCTGCAGACTTTGGAGAGATATGTCGACATGCAGGCCAAGGAAAACACTTATGATTTAGAAGCAAACCTGGCTGTCTTGAAGTTGTAAGTATGGACAAAATACAGACATCATAACAGTGTTTTCTACAGATTAAGCAGTTGCATGATTCACACCTTGAAGGAAAGTTGCATCGTCGTACCAACCATGTTAAGCCATACGATACCCAATTATTCCCATAAAACAGTCTTTCAAGTGTCTGTCAACATGATATAATGCCTCTGCCTGCCCCAGACAATCTACAGGGTTATGTTATGCAAAGTCCGAATTCTTACTCCCACAGGCAGCCATTTATAAGCTTACGTTAAATACATTCTACCCGCACGGCCAAGCTGTATGAATCTTTTAATTCCACAGTTAATGGCAGCTGTGTCAAACAAAATCATGCTGAGGCAATAAAAATGAAAATTCTTTACCTGGCTTATAGGGTCAAACTTTACTTTTGAATTTGGATGACCAAAACCTTAAATTGAAAGCTGAATAATACTAATACATTGTCAGATAGAGGTGTCTATAGTTGCTGGAACTTCAGTGACGTGATCATTTTTGCCACAAGCCACTGCTGTTTGGGAAAGGGAAATAACTCTAGACACAAGGGCAAATCCTGGTCACTCCAGCTGTTTTAATATTGCATCATATTACGTACACATGTGGTAACAGAACGATGCTCTTTCTTTGCCAGATTGTCTCGGTTTGCACCAAAGATAATTTTCAGAGGGGAAAAGTACTGAAAAACAGAAAATTATTTTTGACGTGCGTGTCCGCTTTTAAATTTTAATATCCCACCTAAAAATACATTAAATGTGCACACCCAACTTTTCTTCTTTCCTGCACTCCAGAATTTGCATCACTTGAGAAAAACCTAAAATCCTTCTAAAAACTTAACAGATCTCCCCTATAATTTTTGATAGTATATATATCTCAGATATACCCTGGAGAAAACATTGCTGTAATGAATTCCTTTTCTGGGGTCAGGCCATTATTTTACTACACCATGGCACTTTAGAGCAGGATTGGAAATTCTTCCCTTTGGGGCAGTGATTGATACTCAGCTAGATTATTATATTAAAATCCCTGCTTGAATATAAGGTACAGATTCAAGAGACAAAATTTTAAAAATATGGTTTGCATCATTACAAGAGACTGTAGAAAGTTGACACTTCAAACACTGCCTACAAAAATGCTTAATACAAAACTAGTGATATTATGAAACATTGTAGAAGTCATGTCTTATCCTATGCTTATTATGAAATGTGACTGGTGTAATCTTTTAAAAAAGATGCATATCACAAAGCATTTCTTAAATCCTATCCCTCCATTTTTTTTTAATTAAACCATGGTCTCTCACTCACTTTAAGAAATCAGCTCTATGCAAGTGACCCCCACACCTTGTTTGCTAAATTCAAGGCCAGGCAAAGGCTTCCTATTCATTATTAACCAGTCACATAACTTTTCATGATGTACAAACTTGGTTGCCATGCTATCAACCAGATTAAGTATACTGTATGTAGTTTGAGGTGGGCAACCTTTATTTTTCCTTATAATGGATAATCCAAAATACCTTACCTGCTCCACAGGTATCAGTTTAACCCTGGCATGTATCAGACTGGAGTGACAGCTGTTATTCTGCTGAAGGCACTCACTAATCTTCCTCACTCCGACTTCATCTTGTGCAAGTGTCTCATCGAGACAGCCAGAGTAAGTTGAGAAATGGTAACAAGGAGGCATAGTGTACTTGATCGCAGAGTGAGGACCAGGGATGCTAAAAATTTTGACAATTGCTCTACATTCGTAATGGGATATGAATTCTAACATATCATCATGTCATTTTTCATACTTTTAGGACAATGCGGGGAAAAGATTTTTATGATAAAGCAAGAAAGTGTCAGCATACGTATATATTTGCAAGTCTGACCTAGGCTACTATTATAGCATAGTGATGAGAAATTATGTTGAATCATGACACAGTAAGTAATCTGTACATGTCAGGTGTTACTGGAAGACAGACACGTCCCAGTGCATAATATTTTATTGCCTTAATGGCATATTTCATGTGATTAGAGATCACATATTATATCTCCTGAGTCCAAATCTATGAGTGTCTACTTTTATTGCAATTTTATCATGTGGGTTTGCTGTGGATATACTTAAAGTGTTGAAGAAAAACTATTCTTCAGCTGTTTCATCTACTGATTACATATATTGATCTATACAAAAGCCAAGTTTGTGTTTTAGAATACATTATTGAGGGTTTGTTTTTTTTTGTGTGTTTGTTTTCCTCAGTTACATGAAGAACCAGTGAACAAGGTGCTCGCACTGGCCCAGTTCCTAGAGATGGCAAATTTTCAACAGTTTTGGGTATGAACTATGCAAAATGGCTAAACTTTATGTTTTTTCGTGTTCTACAGGGATGCCACTCTTCTGAGAATTCTCGGAAATTCGAGAATATCGGTGGCTCGGAGAATGTCATCTGAGGTCTGTCCAAGACCTCTTGATGACTTTAGGAAAAAATTAATTCCGAGATCTGAAATTTTATTTGCTGTTTCGGTACCGCCTCTGTACAGATAGATCAGCATTCACAATAGTTGTAGGTGTTTTAGTACGGCTGACAGATGGCTAGATCTATTACTCAATACTATTAGATTTAGTGAAAGGTCATTTCCAGCCTAAATAAACATGTTTGGTAGTTTCTGAACTGCGTGGAGGCGGTTAATTTGGTTTTGAGAACTCATCTGGAAATGGAAAGCTTATGAGACACACAAATTTGGCGTTTTCGCTTTCCAATGCACGTTTTCTTCTGCAAACATTGCCTTGTAGGCCTAGCTTTGGCAGTATGAGGACTTGCTGATTGTCCACTGCTCCTGCTAGTTTTCCTGGATGGTGCATGGGTTAGGCTGGTTGACTTCGCAGAATATTTAGATATAATATGGTAGTATGTGAAGATAGTCTGAATCATGGTTGACAGCAAAAGATCCAAGAAGCAAACCTATAGGGACATTCTATTAGTATCTAGGAACATCCCAAAGGAAGCTTTCACTTACCAATCCCAACCCAGGCATTTGGAGAAACAAGAGTTTGAAGCAGCTTGTCCTAGCCTTTGTGTTTAAAGACAGTTTCTGACATTGAGGAAGAACATGTTTGAATCAGAAGAATCAAACTGTGTAATTAGTTTTAATTCAAACAGCCTCATCTGCTGCCTGATCCTTGATAAGTAGGGGGACGCAAGTCTGCTTTTGATTTCTGTACTGTATAATTATGCAGTAAATTTATAAATTTATATATATGTTAAAATTATGTACTATATAAGAGATAGCTTTATGTAGAGATCAAACATGATTTGGCTTTTTGAAAGTAGAGGTTTCAGATCCACATGAACTCCAGCAAAGCCGCAAAAGCTTCAGAGAATTTTATGGAAAGTGAGTGGCATCCCCAGTTCTGATAAAGCCTTTGATAGTCAGTGTGACCTTGCACATAGAATTTCATCAAAATTCCAGTTTGCTATTCCTTGACGTAAAGTAGATCTCTTAATGGTATGAAGTTGAAAATGTTTAATTACATCATTTTTTACCGGGTTTGGGTGTTTCTTTAAGATATCAGATAGCTTGCTGACAATTATATATAGTTTTAATTTTTTTCCAAGGATTTGAAACACCTTACACAAAAAAATTGTGATGTATATTATATATGTATTCATCATATTTGTTTTTTGGTTCGGAAAATATAGTGTAAAGATTATTTCTTTGTGTTTTGAGTTTGTATTTTACATGGGACAATTTGTGTCTTTTATAGTTTAGCTTATTCTTGAATTCCACAGCTGGCATTGATGAATGACCCAGATCTTTTGATTGGTATTGTTGGCTTTGAGGACTCAATACGCAAGTGTAAGTATTTTACTACTTCAGCTCTTTCATATCACAATAACTTCATTTTTTATTGTTTACCATGTTGGTTTGGAGTGCCAAAGCCAAAGGGATCCAAGTTCAGTGTTTGAAACAAATTTGTTTTAAAAATAAAGTTTAGGCATATGCATCAAGGGTTACTGAGATGGTTTTGTAATGCTTCAGATATATTGTTTTCACTAATCTCATGGGTCAAATGAGAATGACACATTCAGAGGCTTGACATGGGTATCATCATGCATTCTAGGACGAAGTAATCAAATTGTCCTCCCTATCACTTCCACTTTACTTTCAATAACAGTATTATAACATTCATTTCATTTTTTCATTGTGCTTAATCCTTTCTCTGATTTCTCTGACATCTTGTGATTCTCTCCTCTTTCTCCTTTTCCCTTTCCTTTCTCTCCACATATTCCCATTCATACCAGTTTACACCTAGTGAGCAACACTCCAACCCCCTCCTTCATCCTGCAACTAGAAACATCACAAGGCATATTTATATCACCTCTAAGACCCCACCCCTATTGCCTCATAGCTTCAGACCCTAGTGTCACTTTCAAAACTTCGTAACGAGAAATTGAAAGTCAGCATCAAATTTCAAATTTTGGCAAGAACTGCAAAGTTTTGTGATTAACATGAATATAATGGTAATTCTGAACAACAGCAAGGGCAGAGAAGGTTACACTAGGTTGCAGGTTGTTGGGGTACTAGACAGAAGGGAAGGCTAGAATGGAGTAATCATTAGATTGAAGATACATCAGCTCTAAAGCTTATTGGTGAAGTTACTAGAAGTGTCACTAGACATGCCCATATCTACAATGGCACATTGTTATTTCAGTATTGGTATTTCTTTTGTAATTAACCCTCTAGTGCCCAGCGTATCAGATCTGAGATCTGATACATTTCGTGGAACAAAGAAAAAGTAAACCAAGATCATCACCCCACCATAATAGTGTGAAGTCGCATGAGCGGGCATTAGCCTGGATATGAGACTTATAAACGGCATTATTATTATTATTATTATTACTATCATTTTGATGCTTCTTCCAGCATAGTGGATCCAGAAGTGATCCAAAAACTGGAGCGCGGACTTTTTATGCCATTGTAAATAGGGTTGGGCACTAGAGGGTTAAGCAATTTTAAAAACTCTCTAATACATTATATTTTAATCATATCATTTTCAGTTGTATGTCATGTTGTTGGCTCCACATACCAAACAATAAGAAAGGAGAAGCTGCGTCAACTTTTGGGAAACATTTCAGGTATGTGCAGGGTTGTGGAGAATTTAAACAGTATCTCACCTCGGTTTGTAATTTGTAATTTTGTGGTTACATATTTTATGGACCAAGCATAATTGCTATGGTACCTTTTATTTATTTTTTTTTCCCACATAATTTATCAATGTTCAGAGGCTTTGTCAAAATTTGTGACACAGTTTTGACATGTTTGATGTCATTTTGGAAAAAAAAAAATATGAGAGCCATAATTATACATTTGTATGGTGAGTGACAAAACTGTTCCAAGGTGTGAAATTTGCAGGTGTTGATAAAGTATATAATATTAAATTTCTAAGCTCTAGTAATATTTCAAGCTACTGCTTGCCTTACTACATAAATATGGACTTTTTCTCAGTGTCTCATGCCTCATACATTTGTATTAATGGACAGATGCACAGACAAGCCAGTGGATCAGCAAATATGGCTGGACAGAACAGCTGGATGGTTATGTGTTTATCACAAACCAGGATGAGAACATCAAAACAAAGAACATCACAGAGAAAATCTCATTTGACAGTAAGTGCAGCTTTATTGCTTAAATTTAATGTTCAGTCTTGTCCCGTTTTTTGGGGTTTTTTTTTGGCAAAATTTATAACATTCCTGTCATAAAGCAACTGAACTCTCAACACATGCAGGCTTAAATAACCTGTGAGGCACCCAACAATTCATGTGCAATATATTGATTGCATGATATTGCCATAGCCTATTGTCCATATAGGGATTAGCCTAGGGACCTTCCACTGCAGTTTGTAGTGTTAGTATTAACCCATTCTTACTGTCAGTATTAGAGATTGCACTCCTGCATTTAAAATCAGAATTCTGATCTTTATTTCTATTCCCCATTTTGTGGACTTTAATTCTCAAAACTGCTGTTATGTCTCTCTGTGGGGTGTGGTCAACAAACGTAAACTTCAAATGTCATAAGTCAAATTTGGACTGATGGCAGTTATGATGAAACTGTGTGCAAATGTGCCCAGTCATGGAAATTTCTGCAATGTTCAGCCTATGAGAAAAAATATGTAGTGTTGAATGATAAGTGATCAGCAAGTATTTAGGCCTAATCTGCTGTCATGATTCACTTTCTTTGGCTTTCTTAGATATAGCCATACTTGAATGAAGGCTTATAACAACACTTGGCAAAATTGTCTGAACTAGATCTATTGACTTCTCACTTTGGATAAAGAAAATGAAACATAATGGGGAAAAGATACTTTTCAGTGTATTCTCCCACACATGGGCATCCCGTCCAGAAATTTGAGGTTGAAATTATGAGCGGGCAGACAAGGCAGACGGTTATAGTGATATCAGATGAAAAGTAAATTTGAGTTGGATAAATAATGAAATGCTTTTTTCATAGGAGTTGTCCTACAGATCAGAGAATTGTAGTGGCATGTGTGTCCTTTTTCTCCAGGTCATGAATAACAGTCAAACATTCAGAGAAAGCGTCATCTACCACTATTTAGACACGGTTCTGTTTTAACTGTAAAATAATATATCTGTGGGCATAGGAGAGATTTATCACCTATAACTGTATTAAAGGCTGCATGATGCAGACCTAAGACTCCAGCCACGTCCATATCATTTTGAAAAGGCACAAAGCAAAGAAAACCCAGGAAAAAAAGAAAGAAAAATATAGTATCTCTCTCTGCCTTAGGTTTCCTGCCACAATAGCTTTTTGTCCCCCAACAGCATACATAATTTACTTTGTAATTATGGCTTATCAGTATTAGGCAGGTATCTTTGTGGAGTGAACTTTCGTGTTTTGAATACAAATCTGTAAGAACTGGGTACAGGACTTGGTCTCATGATCAAATTAAACCATTTCCAAGATGTGTGATTTACAGCTGTGTTTAGCTAATTAATTTGCATTGAAATATGAGCTTATTCCAAACAGTGCTTATCATAAATAGGGACTCACAAGATCAGCACATTACCTGCAGTTGTAATGTTTCCAAATTTTTTTTTTTCTCTTTTGTGTCATTCACAGGTGTAGCAGCAATAATGGCATCAGGGCGATGACTCCAGAGGGGATATTAGCTGTGTATCAAATTAGGATCACTTTGTCATGGTGTTTGGGGTCCTTAAATTTAAATAAAGTCATTAAGCGCATTACCACGATTTGAGTGTTTGTTTGCATAATTGTACATTATTGTGTTCTATCTCTTTGAAACCCGGGACAGCTGATCAGTGGCTATGTAGTCACAAGCTGTTCCAAGTCCTGGTTAAGGTTGTCAAAATTTGTTGCTACCACTGCAAAGTATTTCCACCATGTTAAGGTAGAACTAGTGGCTAGGGTGCTAAAATCACTATTTATTGACTGATTCTCTTATAACTTTGCATGTGCCATCAATATGGAATGAAACTTTTATTGATGTAATTTTTTGCAAAAATTATGCAAATTAGGCATTCAAGATGGCTACCGGAATACTTAAAATATCAATGAATTTTCATGCAGGCCTGTGACCTCAAATATTGACCAATTACTTTGAAATTTCACAGACATTTTACTTTTATGTTGCTGCAGGGCCCCTAGTAGAATTATTAGTATATTCCTAAAAATAAACTTTTTTACAAATATTTGAAATTTGACTTTGCCCACGGTGAAAAAAATTCAACCTCATTAAATATGCATGGAGGTCTTAATTCTTGAAGTATGGGAGGGAATTACTTTGTCTAAGTACCAACCCTGCATAATTATATACAGAATGTACATGCCAAATTTCTAAAGAATTGCTCCAATAGTTTTTGAGAAATCCTGCATAAGAGTAAGCCAACTCTTCGCAAAAATCACTTTTGAGAAAAACGACCAAAACGTAAATTTTTTTGCACATGTCATAAATTAGGTGCAATTATTAGCTAAGTAAGTGATATTTCATAAACTGTTGGTGTAATTCGTTAAAGAAATGATTATACATAGCAAAAATGAAATAATCATAACTTCATCATTTTAAGGTTTTGATCCAAATTCTGCCACTAGTTCTACCTTAAGACCCTGAAGTGTAAGAACAAATGTCTTGATATTTTTACACAGTGGTTGGGCATAAGTTATAGGCTAGCCTTGTTACAAGTTAGAAGTTAAACCAGCATAAGACATACCTTGCTTGGATATGTTTAAGCAAGGTGTATGTTTTATGCCTAGCAGTGGGGACCATAAGACTGCATGATGTTATCAATGAGCAGAGATGGAGATTGTGATTTTACCATAAAATTAATAAATTATTCCCCATCCCCTATTCAAAATGGAAGAGAGTGTTGATGAAGCATGTGTTGATATTGATAGGTAATAAACATATCAAAGCAGCACATTGTTTGCTTATCATCTGTGTTGATGAAAAAGATTGCCCTTACAAGAATGAGCTTCGGAGAAAACAAGATCTCTTAAAATGTATTTTGTAGGCACAAGGAGACCTCATTTCTCATAAGATTGTTTTGTCCTGAGCTTATTTAGTTTCTGTGAAATCTGATACTACCATCTGGAGGATTTAAAATTCAGAAGAAGAAAAATTGCACACATTGGAATACAATTTTACTTTTAGACATGAGCATGGGTGATATGAAGTGATAGAAACTGAATCAATTCATAATTCTTCACTTATTCCCTCCTGAACTCAAAGCACAGCTTTATTTCTTGCTGTCAATGATATATTAAGTGGTTTAGATACATTAAGCTGATTGACCCAAGTTCCAGTATGCTAGCATATGTGAGAAATTTCATGTTAAAAAAATCTGAATCGTATGGAGAGCACAGCAGCTAGCCCAGAAACAAGATTCAGCTGTGGTGATGAACCCTTGTCTCCCATAAACAACTTACTGGCACCTCCTAGACTTTCCTAGGCTAAGCATCTATACTGTCACTGTCCTGTTAACTTGCATTGACCATGGCAAGAATCCAAAGTTACATTACAGGACTGCTGATAAAATATATTTGGCTATCCTTCATCATTTCATTCAGAAACATGCTACAATTGATAATGTCTAAATAACGATGGGTTGTAAATTGAAATAACAGTATTTGTGTTTGCCTTGAAGGTTACACATGCCTATTAAAAAATATCTCTTTATTCCAATATAAACGATTTTCTCTACAGCTACTTTATAGCCTTCCGACATGGGCCAGAACTTCTTTATTAGTTTTCAGTACTCACTGTGCTCAAATAAAATGTGGTTTAAAACAGAACTTTAGCAGTGAACTTCTGAGATAATCCAGGTTGAGGGAAAAGGGGCTGAAAAAACTCTGTCCTTGTCGATGGCAACAGGCCCGCACTTATGGTGGACAGCAACCCCATTGGAAAAATCCGACAGACTAATAATTTTGGGCAAAATAAAGACTGCATTTCCCACAAATCGCAGGTCAAGGCATTACTCTGCATGCAATTCTAGGCAATCTGTCCAAAGGACAGATTTTTTTATATAGTACTAACGCATGTAACAATGCAATAATAAGGGCTTAATAGATATTTATAACCTTAAAGGTAACTGCCTCCGATTCAAATTTTCATTAGCAGTAATCTCATCAAAATTTTTTTGCGCGGAATCTTTTTTAACAAGAAAGAACTTTAATGAGTGTAAGTCAGCTAATGAAATTTGCAAAAATTAGCTCATCATGGAAAAAAACATTAATATTTTCACAACCGGACTGGAAGAGTGAATATCTAGCTGTTACAGTATAACTGCCTTACCCTCATACATAATTTAGATTCAATAAAATGGTCTGACGCCGATGTTTGGACAATGCCATC
Organism: Ellobium chinense; assembly: GCA_033807755.1. Classification (NCBI taxonomy): domain Eukaryota; kingdom Metazoa; phylum Mollusca; class Gastropoda; order Ellobiida; family Ellobiidae; genus Ellobium; species Ellobium chinense. The sequence continues at coordinate 3,183,600 of JAWQUT010000032.1, forward strand.
TCCTGTTACAGGTTTACTGCCAAGAGCTATGGTGCATTACGTTAGTGATTGCATTTAACATCACCAGTCTGAATCTGTATGTTTACACATCAGCAATAAGAATGCAGTTGTCCAGTTACTCAACATAATCTGTGAAAAACTGGACGTAATAATAATAATGGCAATATTTTGAAGTTTCAAACATCCCATTATTACAGAGTTCCATTGTACTTTGAAGGTGTGCACAGGTATGGGTACTGGTTTCCCGGCTTCATTACAAAGTTCTTGCAGGAGTTTTCAATTTAAGTTCTTTACAGTGGCTCACAACAAGAATTTGAGTAAGGTGCTGTGGTGGTAAGTCGACTATGTTAGGCTTACTGAATTTTCTCGACTCCTGAGTGAAGCCAGTTACATGGTCATTTAAGGGGGTGGGTCCTGGAAATGAAGTTCTATACTATTGGAAATGGCTAAATTTAATCTTTATAATCGGATTCAGCGTGTCTGAATTAGGGAAAAACAGTGAAAAAAAATTTGAATTTTTCTTATGGCTGCCATGACAGCAACACCATCTTGAATTACTGGATTGGAAAAATGGTCATTTACAAAACCCTAGGGCTCAGGCATTATTCAACAAAACAATCTGAAATTTGGTACGAATACATTTCAACAACTGTTTTTCTTTTCATATCTGTAATAAGTAGCCGGCTATAGGCTTTTGAAATGTACAGTACATGTAGAAAGTACAGATTTTTCCTCACCTTATTTTCTAAAACAAAAAAAAAAAAAATTAAAAAACAGGAAAAAAACGATGCATACTGTTTTTTTACATGGTTCAAGGAAGATAGATACCAATTTGCAAGTCAATCGGTCCAGTAGTTACAAAGCCTTAGGGAAAGAATGTTCAAAAGAAGTTTTTGAGAAAATTGTGTTTGAAATTGATGTTTTTTTCACACTTTCTGACGACAAATTGTGGTCTAAATGCTTCAAAATTGTCCTGCTTGATAGGCTAGTCTCCTCCTCTTGTCTGGCCTTTTCTCTTGCTTCGGCGAATACTGTTCTTGCACCGATATATTCCATTTTTGTGTCTGTAAAGGCTCCACAAATATTAGTGATGTTTACCATTTGGGGGGCATTTTCTGGTGACCCTCCTTCAGAAAAAGGGTAATTTAGAGGGAAAAGGGGTTATAATAGGCTAATGGGTAAATCATAAGCAGGAATGGTTGAACTTGACGAAAATGGAATAATCGCAGAATCAGTATTTTTATCGAAATCTTCGAATGTGGTTCTTGGGTAATATTTCTTGTTTGGTGTCACAATGAAGAGGAGTGATAAAACAAAGCCATAATATCAGAGTCACTGGTCAGGTAAGCGTTACCACCCCCATTACAACAGGCTTGTGAAATAATGTGAATGGTGAACCAATGACAAGGACATACAATGGTTCTTTGATTTTTTTTTTTTTCAGAATATCCAAGCATGCTACAAGAATAATACTAGCAAACATACATGCAAACACAGTCTTCAAGAACCATCCAAGCTGTAAAAAGCCCAAAAGTAATTGTCATTTAATAGCCAGAAATGATGGGATGATAGTAAACAGTCTACCACTGGGCCTTAATCACCCATGGTATTCAGAGCTAAATACAGTAGTGGCATAAATCCAACATTCTCACATACAACTAAACACTATAACATATTTCAACACTGAACAGCAATATTTATTGAAAATCAGTAAATACTGACAACAGGAATACATGTACTCCACAAATCATTCAGGAATGTTGAAAATATGAAAGGGTTATCAAAACAAAATGACAGAACAGTGAAATCCTCCAAGTCAAAATGAACCATCAGTAATATTACAAACTATCCCTCACATGCCTTGCTTTGAGCATCACATGAGTCTAACAGAGGATACAAAGAGGCTGCGGAACTATTCACAGATGGAGATATACTCGCTATAAACAATAACAGACTTTGAATATTACAATGAGTTCCCAAATTTTTAAGTTACATGATGTTTAATAGTTGCATTTCTTTGGACTGCATTAGATCAGGGAATTCTGCAGTAACAATTTCAGGACTATAGTGCAAACAATATGATCAGTATCATCACAGAAAAATCAAAACCTCAGAATCTGAAACAAGACAGTGATTATGACAACATCCTTTCACTAATATGTAGTCATTACCCTTTTAGACTAGATTCAGATCAGATTCCAAACACAGAATATACATGAAACAGCTTCCTATGCCTTAGTGAACATATCCTCATGACCGTACCAGAAATGATGAGACAATGTTATGCCGGCTTTAACATCACATCATCATTAATCTGGTGAGGCCATCAAGGTCTATGCACAAAGACAATAAAAAGGATGTTCTTAGTAGTTCTGTTTTGTTCCTGATCTGAAAGAGAAGGACTAGTGAAAATGAACTGACTCCAAATACAGTAGGCAACAAATATCAAGATCTGCTAGTGAAATTAAGCCTGTCCTTCACGTTGATCCAATTCAGCAGTCTGGGGAGATCAGTGTTGCAAAACCTAATGGGTATTACAGATATCAGTCTTTATTAGATAAACAAGCCCCTGATGAAAAATTATTCTTCCTGCTGCTGATCATTAAGGTTTGCAGCTATAGTGTAATGTAATGATATAAATGGGAAATAAAGGTGGATTTAGGAGGATATATGGTTCTGGTGAAGAAACTTCATCATCACAACATCATATGTCTAACCGGTTAAACGTTAAGGATTAGGTTCAGCATGGAGGAATGGTCAATTATAAACTTGCATGGATGTCAGAAAGTGGCTAATAACAGACTGAAAAGGACTGGAGGCCCTGTATTTCATCACTGTTAATATATATTGTTTAATGCTGTACACTACAAATTACACTAAAAGAAGCAAAGTTTGGTATAATTTTGTTCATAACTGTAGTAAGCTAATTCTATTGACAGTATCAGAATTCCTGAATGAACTCAACAACCTTAAATGTGCAATGATTTTATGAGGAAAAGGTCCTCAGTGTTTACAAGCCTGTTTTCTTCAAACTTCATCCATATGGAATTCAACATGCATGACATGCTCCTGGCTTTAACACAGAAATTATCACTTTAAGCTGCAAACAGCTGCTTTCATGATGAGAGTCAAAAAGGCAAAGTGAAGTGAATAGCTGAAGCAAAAAAGTCTCCCACATCTTTGTCTTTTCAAGTTTCCAAAGATGAAGGAAAATGATATCGGGCAATGTAATGGGCTCTGCAAATGAATATTTTACATCACAACCTGTGTAAAAAATTCCCATTTTTAAACTCATATAAATGCATCTGGAACATATGACTTGGAAAAGGTGAACTGTAGAGGAGATGCATCCAGAATTATGTAGTGTTAAAACTATTGATTCCACTGCCATATGATTACAGGTTTTAATACCGCAGGTTTCTTTAAGTGATCAAAGGGCTGAACAGCAGGCATGGAGTATACTGGACTATTAGGAGGTTAAGAGGAGTTATGTAATGGTCACTATAAGCAATCCTAAATCCACGTTTCCCATAATGAGACAGCTAAATTCTCAAGTGGTTATGGAGTCTCTTTAAGAAGTTTGGATTACATTTACACAGACCACAACACCACATATGAACTGGAACGTTCAGAAGGGCTGGTGAAAGCATCTTTGTGATCTATATATGCCCCATTCTCATTTCCCACCAAAATATTTATGTGAAACATGCAAATGCCTTCAATATTGTAATAGAATTTAGACAAGAATTTTGCTGCAGCAAAAGGATGTATACATTCAATGACAATCATTCAATTTTCCAAAGAACAGTTTTGAAAATGATATCCCTTTTAGCTGAGCAGTCTTTTTACATAGCAATGGAATTTTAACACATTGTCAGCTTGTCCAAAATGTGTAATGAAATCTTTTGCTGTATAGCCGAGAACAGATGACATGAAAATCTTGCTTTCATCAGTTCTCACGGACTTGTTAAAAGTAACAACACTTTACTATCACTATCAGTTCCAAGGAATCATTAGATCCTCCTTAATAATCTCTAGATGGAAGTTTTTAGTGTCAACGTTGATGACAAAAAATCTACTGATTTTTGTTAAAGCCCATCCTTCATAATTTCTCTGAATCATTCCTTCAAGTACCCACTTTTCTGACCCTTGTAGGCTAGGGTTTGCTGGTATAAGAGGATGCAGCTAAGAAAATAATACTTGTCCCCATCGTGTTTTTCAAAATTATTTCCTCTGAATAACTAAAGATATTAAATATTGTGTATAACTGAAATTCCATATCAAAACAATCATAACCCAGAGGTGCGACTTTCACTCTAAGATAGGTCTGAAACTCCATAGATCTTCAAACTCAGTTATGTGACATGTATTGATTTGCCTTTCCTAGATGTGGGTTCAAACTATGAACAGTGTAGAACATTTTGCAAACTACCTCTGGCACTAGAGAAGGTTGACATACTGTAGTTTTTTACATCACAACATCTGACCTGGCATCTCATTTCCTCTACCCAGGTCTAATATTTACTGGAAAACACTGGGATGTAAATGGATCAAATAAAATTTTAAAAAATAGGAGCACTACAATGAAGTACAGAAAAAGAAAGGGAAAAGGAAACAAATTCAGAACTGCAAAAAAAAAAAACAACAAACATTTAAGCTTAGAAATAAAGAAATCCCTATAAAGTAACACAAAAAAATCTACTTCAGGACATCAACAATCATGAAAAACATACTGAAAGTATTGTCAGTGATGGCATGATGTGGTAAACCTGAGGCAAGTTTACACTAAGCAGGCATATCTGCAGACTACACATTAAGACACTGAAAAAGGACTTCCACCAGAATTCTGAACCACCAAATAGCTAAGGATACCTCCTTATACATCTGTTTAGCTATTTTCCCAAGAAACATGAGATGCAGAGTAGAATGTTCTGCTAAGCCCCCACTTAAACATACATTCAACTCTGAAATATTTAACTAGTATCAGTGATAATGAAGATTGATTACATCAGGCATCCCGTGTAAAAGCAGAAGTAATACAAACCAACAGTGGTCATAATTTCACACATCTTTTAGAAAGAATTTTAAACCACCGTTCTACTAAATGAAGGATATGAAATGGCTTGGGTATGAGTCGGAATGTTCCCAAAGCTGATGATTTGATGCTGCTAAATTAAGACAGGCTGAAGTGTCTAGTCTCTGAAATGTAAAGCAAAATTACACTACTCTTGCGGCAAAGTATTTACTGAGAAAGCCCTACTGCTCTTCACTGTTCAACTTCAGTCATGTAAACTTGGTGCAGAGTAGCCTCATTTTATCACAGTCACTTACCCTATATCACAAAGAGCAATCACTTACCCTATTTCTGTTATGCAACATTTAGAGTTGTTGAAATTAATTACAGGTGTAACAGAAAATATTGAAAATTATGAATTAAAGTAACAGTACACACATTAAATTGAAGAAAATGTAAAAAATATACGAACTCAATCCATCTACATTTGATAGTTCGTGTGTTCTTAATATGTACAATTGTACATGCCAGTCACTGCAGACAATTCTTCATCTCTCTTACATGAGACTCACATTTCTCCTCCTTAATGATAATGATGAATAAAAGAACATACCTTGTCACCCAGTTACACATTGAGGCTGATAAACACAATAAAAGATGATGAACTAATCAATGATAACTGATGAAATCAATAACTTTTCTCCACCTATTTTTGTCAGTCTGACAGTAAATTATCTGCTATAGGAAAATTTGAATTCATTGACAGACTGCTAAAAACATGGGCCAAAATTTTATTTTCTGTCTAAATGTCTCAGCCTAAGCATTTCACTTCTTTACAAAAATAGCTTGTGCCATGGTTCTCTCATATATGTAGCCTCTGACCTTCTAAGCATACCAGTTGCTGAAAAATAGCCAGTAACTCAGGCACATTATCTCCATGACCTCTTAACTCACACGGTGGTCCCAATGCCAATCAAAATGCCTGTCTTTAGCCCTGTTTGAAAACTTTAAGGACCCACCTAAATACTGAACATCTGAAATATCACCTGTGAAAATGACAGGCTTTGCCATAACCTGCCACCTTTGCCTGCCATTACCAAAACTGTTTTTGTGTGAGGGCCGACTCAAAAATTCACCCATCCTCTACATACTGTGTCTTCCCTAAAGCCCAACTCTTTGAGCATTTCACACTGTTTGGTATCAGGGGCAGCACACAAAGATGTAAACATGTTCAATGCTATCATTTGGGGTTTTTTTTGGCTTTACACAATGCCATTCCATTCTACATGTCACTGAGAATTTTCTGAGCTACTTTTTATCTGCAGAGTCATCCTACAAAATTACATAAGATGATGTCCCATAACTCTAGGAACCCTAAATTACATATTAGTCTTAAAGCTTATCTAAAAGCATCCTTTAGCTCTAATAAAAACAGCAATGTCACTCCTCTGACTTGCAAACACTGGGGACCCATCTAAGCACTACAGGTCTGAAACACTACCTGTGAAAATGACAGGCATCACCATTGCGTGTCTTCATCAAATCTGTTTTTGAACACATAAATGAGAAACCCACCATCCTCAATCTGTTGTGGTCACCTTAGCCCCAACTCCTCAATCATTTCATATCATTTATTGCTGTAAAGGGTAACAGGAACAGGCAAATGTGTTCACCATAACCACCATATTTTTTTTTCTATCTTGACAATGCCACTCCATTCTAAGTGCCAAGAAGAACTCTCTCATCCTCACTATGTGTGATCCTCTCACACACTTCAGCCTGATAAAGTGTCCATTTTTCTTTTAGTTCCACTGAGAATGTTCTCAGACTCTTGTGTTCCAAAACACCTATGTCTATCTGTACAGTTTCATGCATTTTCATCCTAAATAATTGCTGCGAATTGCCACAGCCCTATACTCTGATAGAGCAAGACATAACCTTTGCTCTTCTGTACTGTTATCACTTAAGCATGATAACATGTCCTTGACACCCTTCTCGGTGTTCTGTTCCCAATTAGCCCATTTTTTTTTCTCTGACACAATGTCACTCTATTATAAAAGCCACTGAGAACCTTCTCGGCCTCACTATGTATGATCTTCTCTTTCAGCCAAAGTGTCCATTCTACTCTATAGTTACTACTGAGAATGTTCTCAGCCTCACCTGTTGCAATACACCTATTTCTACCTGTGCAGGTTCATGCATTTTATCCTTAAATAATTGCAGCACATTGCCATAGCCCCACACTCTGATTCAGCAAGACTCTAATCTTGCTCTTCAGCACTGCTTCTATGACCTCAGCATGAGAACATGTCCATGACAACACTATCTGTGTTCTCTGTTCCCAATTAGGCCTTGTAATTTTTTTGCCGTCTTGACACAATGCTGCTCTATTCTAAATACCATCAAGAACCATCTCAGCCTCATTATGTGTGATCCTTTCATACATTTCAGCCTGGTAAAGTGTCCATCTACTCTAGTTTCACTGAGAATGCTCTCAGCATCTCATGTCCGAAATGACCTATTTCTACTTTTGCAGATTCATGCATTTTCATCCCAAATAATTGCAGGGAATTGTCACAGCCCCATACTCTGATTCTGCAAGACTCTTATCCTTGCTCTTCAGTACCGCTCCTATCACCTCAGCAAGATAACACGTCCATGACAACACTATCTGTGTTCTGTTTCCAATTAGCCCTCGTAATTTTTTGTTCTGTCTTGACACACTGCCGCTCTAAATGCCACTGAGAACCTTTGCGGCCTCACTATGTGTAATCCTCTTATACATTTCCGCCTGATGAAGTGTCCATTCTACTCTAGTTACGACTGAAAATGCTCTCAGCCTCGCCTGTTTCAGTACATCTATTTCTGTATGAGCAGGTTCATGCATTTTCAGCAAATTGCCACTGCCCCATACTCCAATACAGCAAAACTATCTACCCTTGCTCTTCAGTGCTGATAATATGTCCATGACAATGCTCTCAATTCCCAATTAGCCCTCATATTTGTAGGGGCTTGTGCTTTTTCCTATCAACAACAGGCACATCCCAAATTCTAGACATGCACAACCCTGTCCCTGTGGCCCTTCCCTCTAGCCTGATGAATGGATGACAAAACACCCTCAGTTACTCTCGCCTCTATCTGAAATTCTCTTTCAATTCGACAACAATGTGCAATGCTAACCTGGGTGGGATACCCTCATCCACCCGTTTAAAATCTCCACATAGTTCCAGCATATAGGGTACGAACAAAACCACACTTACATGCAGCAGGAGCTCACAAGTTAATTCCAATAGACCAGTTTACATCTGAAGTTTGTGAGGTTTTGGGAGTAGGTGAAAGAGAAATATAGAGCAAGGGACGTAGGACCAAAATGTTACAAAAGAAAGATGAAATTTCCAAGGAAATAAGGCTAAATTGCGAGATCCCACTGCATATTTTTTGGCTTGCTACTAAATGAACAAAAAGGGATCCTATAGTCATGAAAATAAATTCTTTGATATATTTCACTGTGTACATCAGTGCTTTAAACAACTCTGCTTGATGATAATTCTTTATGACATAGCATAAGTTGCAGTAGGAAGTTGTGATTATCCAAAGCCAGATTTTTTTTTTTTGTAAACATAACTCTGTTTCTCTTTTTTTCATCCAATAAGTTTATGCAAGATGACTGATAATAAATCAGATGCCTCAAACACAAAAAGTGTAAAGATCTTTTTTTTTTAAACAGAAAAAGTCAAGAAACTGCCAACCTTTAACATGTCCTACTCTCATATATGTCTTTCTCAGCTAAAGTTCACTAGCTTCAGTATTATTCTGCACAATTCAATACAGCCATCACATCATTCTCATCTGCCACATGCAAAGGTGAAAATTTCTGAACTTCCAATCAAGATACTGACACCTTGTTTAAAAAAAAAAATCTCTCAAGGATTATGCAATTTAACTGGCTGTTCTAAGAGAAAAGAGCAGTATGTTTTGGGAAGATGAGGTCAGTGCAATCAGCGCAAAAATGTTTCATAACAAAACAGCAGCAACATAGCCGAAAATTCACAGACACATCACACTGACAATAAAATCATACACAAGACAATAGGAGATTTATGGACCAATTTCTATGCCCCGGGCCCTGACGGGGGAACCCTACCAGTGGCTCCCACCAACCACCCACTGCCACGGAAAAGAGAGAAAGGTAGTTTGTAAAATCAAATGCAAGACAAATGGAGATTTGTGGACCAATTTCTATGCCCCAGGCCCTGACGGGGGAACCCTACCAGTGGCTCCCACCAACCACCCACTGCCACGAAAAAGAGAGAAGGGTAGTTTGTAAAATCAAATCCAAGACAAATGGAGATTTGTGGACCAATTTCTATGCCCCGGGCCCTGACAGGGGAACCCTACCAGTGGCTCCCATCAACCACCCACTGCCATGGAAAAGAGAGAAAGGTAGTTTGTAATTTAATCTGTAATTTATAAAGGCCACATTTCCTACTGAAACAGACAAGATCACAGACTTTGAATGCTAAGCACTGTGTTTTCGTCTTCTAAATGATGAAATATAATGTGCCAAACAGTTTTCATGCCAGATTATCTTTTACTGCCTGACCGACCAAAATGTCGTTGCAAAAGCTCAACCTTTACTGCATCCCTGTCATGTAACTGCCATCTACTTCCACAAATGCCAAGGAGAGTCAGGGGATAGCAGTTTCCTGAATGTGAGGTGAATATATGACCCAAGCTCAAGCAACCTAGAAAGATGCCTTACATAAACCATGATAAAGGCCAGCAAATGTGGGGACGATAGTACAAATGTCTTGGAGATAGAGTTTGGTCCTGGTGTGAAGTGGTTGCATTTACTTTTAACAGCATGCATCAGCTTAGTTCCTTAATCAAAATACCAGCTGGGAACAGCAAGTTACTATGATATGTCCATGATCTGCTGCAAACACCAAACCATCCTAAACAGAGCTTCAGACATACAACTCTTTATTCTTGATGTCCAAAAATGTACACTCTTATCTCTATTTTCAGTGTCTGGCATGGACTAAAAATATGTCTGTATATGTAAAGTGAAAAATTGTCATATAATATATACACAGCAAGTATAAAAAAAGGTTTGCAATGAATTCAAGTGTTCACCTTGTTGTAATTTTCAGCCTGTTTTAATGCATTTTACTGACTTCTTGTCACAAATATTTGTTCTCCTCCTTTACTCTCTTGTCTAGAGTGAATGGACACAGTAAATCAAAAAGTCTGTAAGGCCATAATCATGCTGATGTGTCATAAAATCTAATATGGACAAACAAATCCTATTCCGCTCCTAAAGAAAAGCTGGTAGGTTTCTCCATGGGTATTTTTCGCAGTGTTTAAAAGGCATCCTATCGAAGAGTCAAGCCTCATTTCTGATATAGACAGAATTGTCTTAAACGGATATTAAAAACCCACATAAATAAAAAGCAATCATAACCTGCTACTAACATCAATAATGGTCTACTGACTTCAATGAATTTTAATGTTGAAGAAAATTCTCAAGGAGATGGAAAAAGAGAAAAATGGAAAGAGAAAATGGAAAAAGAGGAAAATGGAAAACGGAAAACAAAAATGGAAATTTTATAGTATTTACAAATTACTCTTTGCGCACATGAGAAAGCATTCATTTCAAAATGCTATTCAGTTTGAAACTTCATATCCTACAACTCTCATCTCATACTTTAAATGAAATTCAACTGCAATTAATTATAATCCTGCTCACAGTGCCAAGATGTCCATCCTATTAAACATTGCTCCAAACTTAACGCAATGCTACCAAGACTGTCCAAACTTGTGCATGTCATTTCAACTCTAAAATAAAAGCATGGTCAGGACTCAACATCAATAAAACAAAAAAGAAAAAGATTCCTTGTGTCTGGTGTTCCTTAAAGTTTATGGGTCACCAAGCCATAATCAAGCCCTGCTGACCATGTCAAGGCTTCCCTCTAGGGACTTTCTTAATAACTGCAAGTGTCAGTGGAGGCTGGATTCCTGCATGGAACAACACTACAAACATGAAAACAAAGCTGTACAAGACTTGACTGGACAACAGAAAACATACAAGGAATACCGCCACTGATCACCTTCAGCTACAGAAAACCAGACCTAGCCAGCCAGTTGAAACAAAATCATGCACATAGTTTGTATGGGATACCTGTCCCCAACATAACAGATGACCAGAGGATTAGTTCACTAATTTTATATCACTGCAGGAATCTGCTAATGTGAAGGAGAACATAATGCATGTACCTATGGGATATATGGCCTAAGCGCTGTCCACACAATGCTAAAGTACTAAAACTGTCCAAACCTGTACATGACATTTCAACTTTTAAAAAGAAAGCATGGCCAAGTTTAACATCCAAAAAAAAACACCAAAAAACTGCTCAAAGAAAAAAAATGTGGATGGATCCTTTCACCTGGTGTTCTTTAAAGTTTATGGGTCACCAAGCCACAATCAAGCCCTGCTGACCATGTCAAGGCTTCCCTCTAGGGACTTTTTTAATAACTACAAGTGTCAGTGGAGGCTGGATTCCTGCATGGAACACCATCACAAACATGGAAACATAGGTACAAGACTTGACTGGACAACAGAAAACATACAAGGAATACCACCACTGATCACCTTTAGCTACAGAAAACCAGATCTAGCCAGCCAGTTGAAACAAAATCATGTGCACAATTTGGGAAGTTTAGCAATACATGTCCTTAGCTGCTTATTCCTTAATTATGAATTTCACATAGCCAATTCAGATGGTCTGCTTTAATTCTAATTTCATTATGATGATTAGCATACAAGAAGGAAATAAACGTGACTAAAACCACAAGTGTTCCCACCAGTTAAAGAAAAACAGAAGTCTCTGAAAACTGACTCCATAATATTGCATGTCTGCCTATCCATTACAACCAGTATGCACCACTGCTGATCTTTGCAAATTCAGTTACTGAGCATAATTATGTGATGACAAATGCTTGAAGACTGACGACCACCAATTCATGCAAATGTGTATAGTCATTTCAAAATGTCAAAAAAAAATCCCACGCTTTCTCTCTGCTAACAAACTGTAGGTGTGCCAACCAGTTCAGCTGTTCCCTTCATGCCAGGTACCCAATGATGCTCAGCTGTTTCACTATTTCATTCCCTGAAATGCTGTCTCAAGACTGCCAGCAGAGGGAGACAAATAGTGGCATCACTGTTTGGTCTCTGTGGCTATCAGCTTTGGAAACACCCATAGTTGATTTTCCACCCGCAAGAACAGATATAAGGCAAAAGTGATGGACTCGCCCATGGTTAGGGTTAGTAGGGAAGAAACAAGTTCCAATACATGCTTGGAAGAGTCCTAGGTTTTGCCAAATATACCATATCTGAACAATTCAAAACGTGGATGCAGTGGTGCACTGGAGTCAAAGCTTATCTTATTATGTCGTTTGAACTTATACCAAACAAATGGTCTGGAAACCAAAATTCATCCCATTCTGGTCCACCTATGCCTTGCAAATTTCCTCTCTGCTGTGAAGCTGTTTTAGAAACTCCATATCGAGATCTTATCTTACAGATCTACACCTACTGACTCACAGGTCCTTGCAGAATCTGTGGATATAGATCCCCATGTGGATCCATTTTCAGTAGCAATATGCTTTTTCCAAGCCTGAATGCAGGTAACCTCCAACAAAAGCAAAGCAACCAAATGGGGTAATTCTGGTCATGGCCCTATAAGGGAGGATGTCCAGAAACTGATATTAAATCTGGTAAGGGAACCTTGTGTGCTCTGGAATGAAGACAAAAACTTATCTACAAAAACTAACATTTTAACTCACATTATACTTTCCAACAAAAATTTTCAAAGGAAAATTTCTCCAGCAAAAATTTGCAGCAAAACCGTAAGATCATCAGATTTTAAAAATGATTTTAAAAAAAATCTTGATTAATTACTGACCATGGTATTGGCTATATGAGCAGAAAAAACCTGAGCCTAATCTAGTAATGTAAAAAAATGCAACGTTCGTAAACATGATCGCCTCCCAATAAAAAGCCAAGCAGTGATCTGTCAAAATAATTTCATACCGGTATGTTAAGACCTACAGAACCTCTGCAAAAATCTCAAGGAGCCAAAGGGATGAGATGTGAAGATAATTAAAATGTATTTACAGACACTTAGCAAAAGAGGTAAAATATTCATGTAAAATGAGGAGATATCCACACAGCTGCATATTTACTGAAATACTATTTACCTTTGCTGAAATCAGACATTTAATCTTTGTCAATACTTCTGCAGATAGTGCAAATATTTACAGCTAAGTGCTTCAAGTGTGTGAATGTCTGTTTTGCTTGCAATTCTTGCTTATTGGTCTAATATCTGCACAATGACAAGCGTGGACATGGCATGGGTTCTCAGATTTAGGAGTTTGGGAGCTGCAACAAAAATCCTCTTAATGGAGGTAGCCTATCCTCAGGTTCAGACTGACTTCATGAACTGAAGGGGTAGGCCTATGCACTGTGCATTATATCAAATCTCCCAAACTTAGCATGGATGGACCCTAAAGCATTATCCCATCATCCCTAAATCAGGCAGGAGCATCTGTAGAAAAACTATGCTTTGGCCTGATTTGAAGTCACCTGAGCACAGACAAAGCAAAATGAGAAAACAAACCTGGCTGAAAAAAAATACTGATTAAGCAGAAGATCATGATGTACTGCGTAATGCTGATACTCTAAGCTTAATCAGTGACATCAGCAGGAAATGTGGCACATGAAATATAAACCTTTATAACACTGCTTACTCAAATCTGCTTTCTAACTATTTGATGCAAGTAAATGCCACAATCTCATTTCAAATGGCATCTGGGTGAATCTGATACTCAAAAACATGAAAGGCAAGAGAATATACCACAAACTGACAAGACAGGAAAAAAAAAAGGCTATGATTGCTGCTGAAGTAGACATGGAATCTTGGTGAATCTCACACTTACAATATCAAAGGTGAAGAAATAAACTACAGACTAACAAACTGGAAAAAAAATGCATGAGTGTACTGTAGCAGACAGGAACTCCAGATGAATAAAGCCAAACTATGGAGAAATCTGGCATCAAAATATCAGTTTAGCAATGGCATCAAACTTCCCATCCATTTTCATGAAACATTAATGAAAGGAAAAGTCTGGGTTTTCTCTTACGCCAAAGCTCTAGCATCCACTCCCTAAACCTGCTCTGAAACACAAAATCTCTTCATTTCTTAAAGACACTGCAGATGGGTCACAAGCTGAATAATCATACAGAAGTGGAGATGAGGTGGCAGTTGCTTCACTTTACAATCAAAATACATAAACAAATTTACACTTATCCCTTCTCATTGCACATTTAATCCTAAGCCTGTATCTACATCTGAGGATGCTTTACTGTGTGTATCAGTAATCACTCTGACATCTTGGATCATATGCAACCCCTACGCTATCACTGCTTTCCCATTAATATCCTACCCAACCTATCATGAATCTGATCACTGAATTATTCTGGCTCCTAACACAGTGTTCTTTCACCATTTTTTCCCTTTAATATCACTGTCACTGTGACCTTCTTTGAGTTCCTCCATGTCTGAAGCTGGATTCAAAAGATGAAGATTTCAATGCCTCTGTTTGGCAGACACCCTGCAGGACTTGCAAAGGCACAATCCTGCAGGGCTTGGAAGTTCATAGTGAGCATCTTGAGATTGTGAAGATAATTTCAAAGGTGTTTGATGTGTGGTTGAGGACGTCCTGCCTCTATCCACATCATCTTTTGTAATCCCAGATGGCAAACGCAGCTCAAATAGCAATTGTCTGTAATGTTTTCCACTGTTATGTTGAAAGTTGTCTACATGGCTCCCAAGGACCATCCTGCACTGGCTGCCTCCATGGCCAGTACTGCTTACTGAATGATGCTGATTCCTGTTGCTATCACTCTTCCGCTGGTCTCTCTCTGACTCAGCCATTGCAATTAGCTGTGGTATACCCACTGACCTAACAGGAAGAAACAATAATAAAAATTGAAATTAAGAGGGTAGGGCACTTAACACAATTAATAAAAAACCTTTAATAAATTTAAGTGTACATTCTTTGAAATGACAGAGCCATCATCATGCTGTAATCCATTAAGTTCCCAAACTGTCCATACTTTGCTTCAGCCTTCAAATTTTCATGAAGATTTGCGTAAAGATATTAGCGTTTGATTAGTTAAAATGATCACATCACAGACATAATTACTGTGTAGTTTCCGTGTGCATATTGGTTTACTCAATGAAAATGATTGCATATCTGATCCGATTTGAGGAAAGCTCTCTTAATCCTTGCTTTTGACCACAACAAAATTATTGGTGATATTTTTGTGATAAAGTACTAACTGATTTGTTCATGGTAAATTATTTCAAAATGCAGCCAAAAGTTGATAAATGAACATGTTCCACTAGAAAATTTTGTGACAGATCTAAGTTGTCATGAAGCAGATTGCAATTGTGTGAGGTCAACCGCATTTATTTGCAGCCACTCTTATCTGCATGGGTAATGTGATGTTCATACAGGTAGAAAGCAACTTAAAATGATCAATCAGCATTTTAGGCTGCAACGCTTCAAGATAAGTAACAAAGCATAACCAATAGGCAAAGCTCCCTGCTGCTGATCTGATTCAAGTGTAACCCTAAGAAAGTTAGGAACCCAAATCCAAAGAGAAAATTTGTCTTGGAATCTACAAGGGTCACCTTTTAATTGTCGGAACTCGTTCACTTCTCGCTGAGCTAGAGTGTTGAAAATTTCACACCACAATATGGCACCTTTTATCGGGAAAATCTGGAAATTTTATAGTACTGCTCCCATTGAAACCGGAAATATCGCGAATTTAGTTATCTAAGCTGAGCTACAGGTGCGTTAGCAGAAGACGCAAAATGAATCTCGAAAAGCGTGATTTCCAAGCTATGATTTTCTATGATTTCAAGTTTGGGTTATCTGCAACCGAGTGTCATGACAAATTAACATCTTTTTTCAACACATCTGCTCCTTCCAAGACTACAGTTTATAGTTGGTATCAAGAATATAAATTTGGAAGAGAGAGCTTGAAAGATGATGACCATCCCGGTTGTCCTGTTTCAACAGTAACAGAAGAGAAAGTTAGTGCTGTTCACACTCTTGTTGAAGCTGACCCAAGAATTACATATGTTGCGATAGAGGAGATGTTGGGCATTTCATCGACTAGTGTCTTTACAATTTTACATCAATATCTTCGCCGAAGAAAGGTTTGTGCCAGATGGGTCCCTCATCTCACAGTCGATCAAATGAAACAGCGTGTAGATTACTGCACAGAAATGCTCCATAATCTCAACAAAGATACATCAAAAGAGGTCTACAACATCATCACTGGTGACGAAACATGGATCTATAAGTATGACCCAGAAATGAAACAGCAATCCAGTTGCTGGGTCGCTGAAGGACAACCACCACCTCAGAAATTACGTTGTGAGGGCGGCACCAAAAAGCAAATGGCCGCTGTGTTCTTTGGCTTGACTGGCCACATCGGAACGATCTTACTTGAAAATCAGAAATCTCTTACTTCTGATTGGTATGTCACCAAGTGCATTCCCAGAATTCTCCAACTGTGGGAAAACTGACACCCAAGAACACCAATACAGCGAGTCTTGTGGCATCACGATAATGCGACAGCGCATACCGCAGCAAAAACAACTGCAAATTTCATGGACAAAAAGGTGAAAATTATGCCTCATCCACCATATTCACCTGACCTGGCACCTTGTGACTTCTTTTTGTTTCCACTGATCAAATCTCAACTTAAAGGACGCATGTTTGAAGATAATGAAGAAGCTGTGGATGCCTTTCAAAACATAACTTTGATCTTGACCCCTGATCAGTGGCGCAACGGCTTTTTCCAATGTTCAGAAGAATGGAACTTTGTATGCAGCATGGAGGAAAGTACTTCAAAAGTTGTGAAAATTTCGTGCAGATATCATGTTTAGAAATAGGTGAGTCCCGATAATTAAAAGGTGACCCTTATATTATGCAATGACTGACCATACTGCAAAAAGACACTTATACTGCTTATAGTCATGGAACAAAAGTGCCTTGGTGTAGTCACAATAAAATTCATTCAACAATTGCAAGTTACAGTAATTCTTAAAAAATCATGACATAAGGGCTTGTAGGTACTGACAATTTTATTATTAGATAAAAAGTTTGGGACTGATTGGATCACAACTGCAAACGCGTCGAACACAAGAGAAGGCATTCTTTTCAATTCACACAAAAAACACATTCCAACTAAGACCTTAGGCCTTCTATATTTTGGTGGCTTGGTACTTATATACAGACCACTGTACTGCATTGGCTACGTGCATCAGAAAATTAAGAGATTAAAGATTGATGATTTTACCAATATATTTACAGTGAAACCTCGCTATACCGCCACCCGTTATACCGCCATTCCCGCATACCGCCAGCTTTTCGCCGTGGAACGGATCTGACACCTATATAAAGTCACTAAAAATCTCGTTATACCGCCATCCGCCATCCGCCAACAATTTAACTGTTACATTCATAACTTGAGTATAGTAAATATTGCTCGTTATACCGCCAACGTAAATTTAACCCCCACTTTCCACTTCCCACCTCTACCTAAATCCAGCTAACAGACGGAACATCTCTTGGCGCCACAGTCTGTGCTTGTTACTCAAACACCAATCCTACTACACACTCTTCGCTTTTTGGACGCGAAGTCCTGATAGGCCTACTGATGGGGCATGCAGTGGGAAAGGCGGGTCACAGTTCAATCTCCTCTCGCTCAATTAGGCCTAGAGAGTTTGCGAACGAACGTTAGCGCGCGAGGTGATGCTTCAACTGGTTCGCACCGGTCGCGGGGTACGGTACAAACAGCACACATTGATCTATGACGTAGGCCTAGCGCTTGTGTGATTCTCCGACCCGGATGTGTAATGTGTAGTAGTCAACTTCTTTTCTTATCATTCTCAAGCTTGACACATACGCTTCCAATCCTTAGTTCTTGCTTGCTTTTAATTTTAACTCTATTGTTTTAAAATCAACTCAAGTCATTAAACACAAAGAACAACAACAAAAAAATACAAATGAAAGCAATGTAAACTTCAAAATTTATTTTAGACATGTAAGCCAGTCCAATGTTGGTAAATTACTTATTTCCCTTGTTCTACATGGCATTTTCGTTATACCGCCATTCTCGTTATACCGCCACTTTTCTGTTTGCCCCTAACTTGGCGGTATAACGAGGTTTCAGTGTATATACCAGATTTACAATGATGCACACCAACAAATATCAACTTTCCTGAAATTCATATTTGTGAGATTAACTGTATCTGATTTACACAATTCTAAGTTCAAACATGTCTTTAAGGGCTCCATTTTGTAGATTAGGATTTAATTGAATTTGAAATCTTTATTGTCATAATTTTCAAACACCTTCAAGAATAATTTCCAAACATAGCCCCTCGCTTCACGCTTCAGCATTGAGAATTCATAACATGCAGTATTTGCTATGTCATTGTAAAAATAAAGTATTTTATAGTTAACTGTGTTTGTTGAGAGTCCTTACCAGTTTTACAAAAGTCCTTGAAAAATTCTTAAGATGTCCATAAGTTTTGCTTTAGCTAGCCGATGTGAATTGGAGTTGTGTTGTAATAATTAGAAACGGCGGAAAATATTGAAAAATATTTCCAGACTTTACAGCACAGAAGAAAAAACAAGCTCTCTGCATGTTTTGTAATCTCTCAAATGAAATGGCATGCAATTATCAAACATTTTCTTACCTGTCCTTCATATCTTCCTCAGGGCATGGTATGTGCAAACACCGACTCTTGAAATAATGGGGCTGACTTCCAAAGCCTAGCAGACTTGCAATGTATCTGAAGTGTGTTGGATTAGGAAATGTTGAAAAACCCATTGCTGATGCAAGCCTACACATGGGTTCTAAGTAGTCCTTGGTGTCTCTTTGCCTGAAAATATGGTAAAGACGGAAATATGAACACAATGGAAGAACTTTTTGTGTCACATAACATTTCTAAAGAAAACCTAACAAAATATTAACATAAATATGAGATATCTGAATTGAAATAATGAAGCTGGTGGTTAAAAAAAAAACAGTAGCACAAACATAATTAAAAACTTCACGACGTAATGCTATCTTTGCAGAAAGATTTACAGTAATTACTTCAGTTACTAAATGGCTTTTGCTTGATTTAATGACCTTTTATTTATTTATATCAGATATTTGCACTTATGTGGCATGCACACTATCCACTATCAATCAAATACCACCAATCCCTCACCCCCTCCCTAAAATAATCTAGGATTAACTAAATCTGAAATTCACTTGATGTGATGTGGCTTTGATGAACAATTTTCTTTTATACCAATACATTTTCTAGAATATCTTGCCTTTAAAACCTACAGTGCAGTAGTTTTGTATGATGTTTAAATGTGTTCAAGATGTGTTGCAGGTGTGTTGCGATTATTCTCCCACTGAGATCTACAACATCCACTCTGTCTGTCCCTGCTTCACTGAGCCTGGATTTGCAATATGCTGTGAGACTCATTAATAACTATCGATGCATAGAAAGTCTGTGTACTCAGTATACATCTGAAAAAATTTATGCCTTTCACAAATGAAATACTAAACATCAACATAGCATTTTTTTACCTGTCACTCCTGTCCTTTGCTGATCTGTTCAACTGTTGACCCTTGACACAATGAGGATACATTACTGGTTGTCTCAGAATACCCAGCAGACTTGCACTGTATTTATAAGTTGCGTGAGGAAATGTTGACCAGCCCTTCGTCAATTTAAGCCTGCATGTGGACTCTGCAATGCCCATGATTTCTGGAGGCATTTGCCTGAAAATATGAAATTGCAGGTAGGGTATATAAAATGAGTGGGAAAATCCCTCCAGCCACCAGGCTGACAAAAGATTATTATTACGTTTTGCGTTTTCAGTGCTTCAAGGACGAGCACCATGAACTGGGCTGCCAAAAACATACAAGGGCCTGGGTTTGGTGACATGAATGCATGATGTGGGGGTGCCCCTCCTACCCCATTTTACAAGAAATGATAAGAAAACAAATGTTCTGCTTGATTACAACTTTTCCCTGTGTTCTCAGAGAATTGCAACTAAGTGGAACAAATTTTATATGCACATCATATATAAAATTAAATACAATGGTGAAGCATTTTCTTACCTGTGGCTCCTATCTTTTGCTGAATCTGAGCTATCCAGTTGATGACCCTTGATATCATGCCTCACAAAGCCGAGTAGTCTTGCAATATATTTATAGCATGATAGATACAGATACTGCAGAGACGCCTGTGGTGATGCAAACCTGCCCATGGATTCTACAATATTCTTCATGTCTTGAGGGCTTTTCCTGAAAATGTGGAAATGGTTAAATGTTAATGGCAAAAGTTTTGACTTGTTTAATATTTCTGAAAAAAGAAACATTAGCACAACCCTCATTTCCAGCTTTGCCACGTACTGCATCCTTTCAGAGAAATAAGAAAGTGCAGTTAATGCACATAAAATGTGGTCACTCACCACATAATTCATGCGCATTCTATTTGCCCACTGTGTTCAAATAACCTCACTCCCACCTCCCCTCCTCTCAAAAAAAGCTATTGAGTAGAATTAAACCTGAAATTCATTTGACATGAGATGGCTTTGATGAGCTATTTTCAATTTCTAACTTATCTTTAAAACCTACAGGGCAGTATTTTTGTAATATGCCTAAATATTTTCATGATGTCATGCAAATGTGTTGTGAATTATTCTCTCACACTGAAGTCTCATCCCTCTCTCCTTCATCAAGCCTGGAAATACAACATGCCATGAGACTCCTTAGGAACTTAACTATGCAAACAGAATCTGTATTGTCATTGTACACCTTGAGTACATAAGCATTTCACAGATGAAATTCGCCAGTAAAACATGTTCTTACCTGTCCCTCCATTTTTTTGCCAAGATATCTAACTGTTGACCCTGCACGTGATAAGTTCCATGTTGTCTCCAAATGCCCAGCAGACTTCCAATATCTTTATATGTCACATGTATACATGCAGAACCCTTTGCCAATGTGCACCTGTCCATGGGTTTCACAATGTCATTGATGTCTAGAGGACTTTGCCTGGAAATATGAAAGTGCAGGGAGGGTACATGAAATTAATGGAAAAACTTTCGGTCTCCTGAAGTCTGAAACAAATTTCTAATAAACTTTCAATAAGTTGAGTCCTGAGGTAATGTATGAAGTGAATTACAAATGACTGTTTACCTTTTCCAAGAAACACATGATTTTTTTGGTAAGACAAGTCACCTGATTACCACAATGTTCATTCAAAAAATTGCAACATTTCAGTGACCGTAAATGTAAAGATCAATACTGCAAGGATTGTAAACCTGACAAGCAAACAATAACAACTCACTGAAACTGCATGACAAAGTGGAGACAGAATACAGACCATTGGCAGAGTGATCAAATTATCTACAAAAGATGCTGTATTGAGTACAAGGCCCTCCCTACCATGGTTTCTTGCAAGCAAAATGACTGCTAGACAGTCTTTGGTGACAGGAAGGTGAGCCTTGGCGATGATCCAATTAGATCAATTTTTATCAACATAAATGCATCACATGTTACGGCTACATGATTGTTGGAAATGGACTGTGTGAATATTGCAACTAAAGCACCTCCTGCCAAGAGGATGGATTCATAAGATAAAAGATGGGTGCTTCTTAATGTCACCGCACAAGCTAAACTAAAACATGGATAGATGATGTATGTTTCTTGACAGCTTTGTGCAACTACAGAACATATGGAACACTCTTCTACTTTTTCTTCTCTGATTGAAAACAACAATGACACTTAATGGCCACTCTGCTTAGTCACAACTTTACCCATCTTACTATAAAAATGCGATTAAGTAGAATCAACTGTGTAATATTATGAAACTGTAGTAAAACAAAAATTAGCACAAGCCTAAATAATTTTGCCAGCTAACGCATCTTGTAGAAGGATTTTAAATAACTTACTACAAAATCTATGACTGACATGATATTCCAATTAATCTTGGTAGATTTCATTGCTAGCACTTCTGTTGCATTCTAATTTTCATTGTCTTTCAAATAACCTTTCAAATTCAAAACCCTTTCTAATCAAACAATCTGAAATTCACTAAAGATGATCAAGTTTGATGAGCTGTTTATGAGCCATTTTCTCACATCAAAACAATGTCCCAGAATAACTAGCCTTGAAAACACACAGAGTAGTTCTGTAAAATGCTTACATGTGTTAGAGATATGTTGTAGTTACATCATAACTTGTTCTCTCACTGAAGTGTAAACATATCCTCGCTGCAGGATTCTATACAGCTAACTCGTTCTTATTCAGAGTTAGCTGTTTAGATCCTGCATTGACGATATGCTCCTCTCCACAATTCATCCCCACTTTGACCAAGTTTGAAGTGCAGTCCACTGTGAAACCCATCAAAAATTTACAATGCAAGGAAAATTTGAAATATCACTGTGCATCTGTACAAGTACACATATATGCATTACCCTGAGTAAAATGAAGTTATGAATCATTTTCTTACCTTTCCTCCATTTCTGCCACTGATCCTGAGTTAAATTGTTGACAAGTTGCATCAGCCAGGTTGTCCTCTGCATCAGCAACCTCAGAATATTTTATCTGATGATTGGGTTCTCGAAGTGAGAGCCCCTCTTTGTCTACTCGACCATGTCCATGGAAGAGCCCTGCCACTGGTGTCAATAAAGGACTCGAGCAAAGGATGGGGACTTTCAAGTTCATAGCAGATTTAGCTGTGGTTTTTACGTGGAAGTGAGCAGAGGAGAAAAGACCAACTTGGTCACTCTGAGCAAGATACACATCAAATGGATATGCCTCTGGCAAGCTCAAAATGGATAGCAGACTTGAAACACATGTCAGATATGGATATAGAGATGCTATGGAAGCCTGAAGTGAGATTACCCGTTCTTTCCACATTCCTGTTGATTGAAGGACTTCCTCTGCAAATATAGAAATGCAATCGTGTGAGATAAATTAAAAACTATTATACTGTGTCAACTAACAATTCTGAAGCCTTTTAATAAATTTTAATACTGACACAGTGAGTCCTGGGAAAATTCTGATGGGACTGTACATCAAATCCAGACATCTTTCTTTCGATATCTTAATGATGTAGAAACTAACCTTAGAATATTCTCTTTATATTTACCGGTATGTAGTATAAATATGAATGTTCTTTCAAAATCAATCCACCCAAAACCCTCCATGACTCATTCTATCTGAAACTTATTGTGGATGAAGTTTTAATTTCCATTTCACTGGAACATCCCCAGCTTTGGCAAGGTCTTCTCTGCCCAAGGATATCCTCTGAAAGGTGATAAGTTATAAGGGATGACAAAAGAGTTAAACTTATTAATTTTGCCTACAAAAACATCAAGACTACTCTAAACATATTTAAAGCATTAGGTAACAATGGGTAATAGAGACAAGCAAGCTCACGGCCTTTACATAATTATGTTTCCTGATCTTTTATTATTACACCATTCTTCACTAAAGAGCAATTTTCTGATGGTTAAGTATTCAATGATATTTGTGGCATAACAAGAACAACTGCAACAGGTAAGAATGTAAGCTGTAAGCTATGAGAATATTTAGCTGGCAGGGCCCCTAAAAAGGGGGATTTTATATATTAGCGGGTTAATTGGGTCGTTCAAAAAGTTGATTTGCTCTTCTAATAGGTGCCAAGAACCTAAATACACCACTAACTTCATGGTAATTAAATCTTTCCCTATTCCCACTGCCTGAATATCGTGCTCTAACTTCCATGTGCAAGCCTAGACTTAAATTCACCCATGACATTGACACACTTCCCAAAGGAAGGATTTCCATAATATGTGTGCCAGCCTACAACATGCTCCTGACTAAGGAGACTAAAGCGGGATGATTTTAATGGGATAGGTATAAAAGAGGTTTTTTTGGGGGGTGACACAAAGAAAGAGAAGTGTAGTTTTCAAATCTTACAATCATGTGTTTCCCAGCATACTGAAGGATGGCACGCATATGGAAATCCTCCCTTCCCAACTGCTAACATTCATATCTTGCAAATATGTGAAAACAAAACTTTTTCACTATTTTCAAACTATTAAGGCAAAAACAAAAAAAAACAATCTTAAAAACTAAAAAGTATGCATTTGACAACTTCATTGCAAGATCATTCACAAGAAAACATATCAGGACATTTTTTTGGTGTTTTTTTAGATAATTCAAAATTACTGTCTTTTAAGTCGTTATTGAGTACTGGATTATGTAACACATTCCTGGTGTCCTCCTGAGTGGTAGCCATGACATCCATAAATCCTTCTCACTCTGTCCCTGCAGCCCTTCCTCCTCCTCCCTCTTTTTCAACCTGGCTACTTGGCGATCGGTCCGAACACTGACGGCCACGAGTTCATGGTGCGGGTACCAAAATCATAAAATGCAGTAAGAACTTTTCCAGTGTTCGAAATGAAACAAAAAAAAAAAAACGACCTCCCTTTGATGTAAGAAATTTGGCTCTCTCTGGTTGCTTACGTCCTCATGAAAACCTTAGCCTTAAAATTAGACGACGGCAACCGCATGTCCACTCACTATGCTTACTTACCTACGTAAGAATTTTCTAGATATTTCAGAGGTAGACTAGACATGATATAAATCTTGACTCAAGCATGCAGTAGCAGTTACTACTATATAATTAAATTCAAAGAATCATTACCTGTATTCCATACACTGGATTTAGCCCTGGATTTAATTCATGCTCTTCAATCACTAAGCAAGACTGTCACTCTTCGGTCTTGCATTTGCAGATTGCTCTTCTCGACTTGATTACTGAAAACGACCGGCTAAGCTAGTCTATCAGCTATCTATGAGATCTGAATAGTCTTGCAAACTATGCTATAAGATCAATGAGACCAAAAATTGTGAACACATCTCACTAAACGTGCCTTCGAGATAATGAGTAACTCCTGAAGTATGATTGGTTGTTGAGGGAGTACAGCTCACGAACTCACGACAGAGAAAAGGCTCGGGGAAAAAAAAAAATTACACGCAGTATAACTGTGGAACTGTTTGGCTGGAGTGAATATACAACAACGATATACAACTAAGTTACTAACCAATGCAATGGTTACATTTTTTTTTCTTAAAGTACTTTTCTCCATTCTTACCGGAAAGTTAAAGTTGACTAGACTTTGAAAGATTCTGGCTCACATTCTGCTTCTTTTCTGCGTGAATTTCGAATAGAGCCCTTGTATTCTTCTCCCCTTAATCCCCCCCCCCCCCNCCCCCCCCAAAAAAAAAAACAACCCTAAAACAAAATACAGATCGAGACTGAAATGAATGATAATCATTCTGTCATAAACTTCGAAGTTCAAAACCCATCACTTTGTGACATGAACCAATTACGAGGGGTGTAGCTTTTCTAGGCATGTTAGATAGATGAAATTTATGTCAAGACTAAGCATATCCTCTCTACATTCAAATCAGCCTCTTTTTTGCTCTGATATAATTTATTTGTATTGTCATTGCTAAAATGACGTTAGACGTTACTGTTTATTCGCTTGTCACATAAACCCATTGTTAAAGGAACAGGGGAAGCTATCTGCTTCACAGCTTAAAAAATCCACAGTAGTTTTTTCATAATTTTTCAACCCCTTGCCCATTTCCTTCGCCCAAGCGCTCCCGAGAAAACGCAGGTTGAAAGTCGGGATTTTCACACTCTGCGGGTCGCCATGACTGGTCGTCCGGTCAGCGCGGGAATAAGGCTTGACGTCAGAAAGCAAGAGGCAAGCTAATAGTCATTATACAAAAAGAATTATCCACATGCAATAACTTTCGTTGGCTCCAAATGATATGCCTTTTTTTTTATTTATCGTTGAGAAAAGTCTTTTGTTAAACTGTGTGAACAACTGCCCGACTTCGATCGCGGTGCTGTAACCTTAAAAAAGGGAGGATGAAATAATATTTGAGAAAAAGGAACATCTGTCTGACCACTTTTTGAGTCTATTTATTAATGTTTGCACTGCTTTTGTTTTGTTGTCTGCTGTGTAGTTTAGTGAGCTCTCACTGGCCTAAGATTCTGACAATATAAAATTATTATTTGCTTGAGGAGCACTTTCAGATAATTTAGATGCCGCCACAGTCAAATTTTCTGTGCTTAGGAGCGGCACTAGTTGTGTCACTAGTCATAAATCAATCAAAAGGCTTACAAGAGCAGATTAAAAAAGGGGCACGTCGACGTGAAATTTATTTTGACCTTTTTGTTTTGGTCAGAGACGATCACGCAAGCATTTTTATAGAATACCCGTGAAAACTTTTGTAGTTTTGAAAAATTGAATCTATCAATCGGTCTTCACTATCAGTGAGAGGAATGAGGTAGATCCTAGTAAGGGTTGGGTGAGCACAATTCCAGGGATGAAGAGAAAGAGGGGTGGGTGGGTAAGGCAAGGAGCAATAGGGTGGTGGTATAAGAATCTAGGAAAAAAACAGGGGTAAGAACAAAAAAACTAGACGCTAA
>JAWQUT010000032.1:3212220-3225427 GCA_033807755.1 Ellobium chinense
GAGGGAGATAGAGAGGGACAGGGGAGTGAGAAGAGATATCAATAATTTTCTTAGAACATTTTATTGTTTGATTCATGGTAATCAACTCGTAATCATGGGTTTGGGGGTATCGTAAATTCCACAATACGGATGCTCACCTACTGTAGTGTGGTCACAAAGTTTGCCAATTTAATAATTCTGGTCTAGAAATCACTATTTCACCAGACACTTTGCGAGCATTTAATGTGGAGTCCCCGAAAACATAGGCTCCATAGCAATTGCTACTTTTGCTTCCAGGTTAATCTGCCACTGCTGACATGGTAGCTGGACAGTGCATTCTCTGGAACTGACCTAAACCCTAGAAAAAAGAGTAAACACTAAACTTCTGACAAGCTCTGGTCATACTTCTCAGGACACAACACAGGGAGTTTCTAAATGAACTGATCACTACCTACACTTTTTACTTCTCCCCCACCTCCCACTGTCTTCCTCGAATCCCATGTTACATGGTGTCCATAGCCTGATTTCTGACTCATGACATATTACTGTCCTGAAAAGTCTCCAATTTAAAAGTTTTTTTGCTTGTATCTAGCAATTCTGAGACTAATTGCTTTTACCTGATGAAGCGAGTATGTCATCTTCACAATTCAAAATTACAGTTGACTCAACTTAATTGCATTATGGATGGTTGTGAATTCTGCTTAACACAAAAATGTTCACAAAACAAAGTGTTTAATATAGAAGTCATTGGACAATCACAGCTTTTTTTTTTTTATTGCACTTTTTGTACATTTCTGGGGAGTTGCAATTAAGTGAAGTTGACTGTGCATCACTGTCATGCTGACCTGATCCTCCTCTTCCCTTAAGTATGTCAAGGATGAGGAAGAGGAAGCTAAGGGCAAATTGGGTTATCTGGCTTCCCTTCACACTGAAATCTATTCAAGCTGTTTTCTTATTTAAATCTATTCATCCTCATCAATGAGCGGTCACACTCTCATAACACCCTCATAATCTCACGAGTCTCTCTAACACAGCAAATAAGGAAGACGAATGGTCAAATTTCTAAATTTATTAAATTACAGCACATGATGAAACCAGAACATACACATCATATACACATATACAACATCAGGATGTGACAATTATGGAACTACAAGTAATTGCTGCAGCTGTCGGTGGGTGGACAGTCAGGCCACATTATAAATGTTCACTTTCCTAAGATATAGCCCATCAGGCCTAAACACTTCTTCAGCTTGCTGCAAACCCATGTATCTGTGATAACTGTCAGGACACCCTATTTGGAAAAGTTTGACTTTTGATTTTTGTTTGTTTATAAACTGCACCTAAAGCACAGGCCACTGCAGTTAAAAACCGTGGTGACTTTCTTGGAAGTATCTGCATGAGAGGTACTTTCTTAATCCTAATCACCACATTATATTCCACGACAAAAAAAATTTAAATGGTTAGCTTCTCGAAATTACTTGCAATCTATATATCTACACGAAAAATGACAAGGTCAAGATCTAAATATGATAAGATTCTCAAACTGGAAAAAAATTATATAATTTGCACAAGTCATCTAAGAATGCACCGCCCTTTTCAACAAACTCAGATCTGTGTCAGAATCTGACAGTCCCAGATTCATCCATTCTATGTTCTCTTCATGAAATGATGCAAACACTCAATACTGTTATGACTTCTATTCATGCTTGTAATTTTAACCTTGAATCTGACTCTTCAGCACTTGATCTAGCTTTCTACTTGTGAGTTTGGTCTGTGCCTAGAACTCTGCACAGTTTCTCAGATATTTGCAAGTGTATGAGTGAATTGAAAAACAACATAAAACAATCAAAGGCACAGCAGTTGCAAGCACACACTGCACTGCAAACACAACCATACTACCAATTTCTCTGCTGGACAGCTGTGGAGGATGAAATGCCCTTGTCATTTGAAGGCAATGGTATAACCACGTAAGGAAGAACAATGAATATTTGTTTGAGTGGGTGTAATCAAGTGCATTCAATCAAACACCAAGCTGTTGCTGCTTTGGTACAATTAGTTATTACAACTGACTACATTTATGGACAACTGTTTATTTGTCCATACTTCCCAAACACCATTTTTAAAAATATTCTTTATTTTGTTTCATAACTTAAAGGAAGACTGCACCGTCTTACAGACCATAATTAAACCATACGATACCCTATTATTCCAATAAAACAGTCTTTCAAGTGTCTGTCATAATGATATAACGCCTCTGCTGGCCCCAGACAACCCACAGGGTTACATTATCCAAAGTCCAAATTGTTACAACCACTGCCCGCGTGGCGGCCATAAGCTTATGTCAAATAAGTTCTCGCTACATGGCCAAGCTGTCTAGCCAGTGCTCTGGGGACGGGTGATAGCATGTTGGTATGAATGTTTTAATTCCTCTGTCAATAGTAGATATGCCAAATAAAATCATGCTGAGGCAATAAAAATGCAGAATACTTTTTCTGGCTTACACTATCAAACTTTACGTTTGAATTTGGAATACCAGAACCTTAATTAAAAGCTGAATAATACATTGTCAGGTAGAGGTGTCTGTACCTGCTGGAACATAAGTGACGTCAGCGTTTTTGCCATAGGCTTCTGGTGATCGGGGAAGGGGAATAATTCTGGACGCAAGGGCCAAACCCGGTAACTCTAGCTCTCCTTATTGCGTCATATTACATACGCGCACAGTAACAGAAAGATGCTCTTTCTTCGCAAAATTGACTCAGTGGGCACCATGGATAATTTTCAGAGAGAAAAAGTATTGAAAAACGGAAAGTTATTTTTGATGTGCGTGTCCTACTTTAATTTCTGTTTCTGTTTCACTTTCTGTTTTATTTCTCCTCCTCCTCATGTTCCTTCTTGAAGCATGGGTGTACCAGTCTCTTATAAAACATTCTGCAAACTATCCATACCAGCCCACACTCATAACAGTTTGATAGAAGTTTATTGTAGTTACATTGTAACGCACAGTAATCAAGGTAACAGCTGCAGAATGCTTCTGGGGTTTACTTCTCTCTCCCACAATGACCAATTGAAAGGAGATCTGGCCTCTAGCTCCATGTCCTCTTAAATATTGATGAGTCCAGTGTTTACTAGGCAGGATGTCTTTGGCTGCCCTCTCTAAGTTTTCATGGGTAGCATCTGGGTCCTGTAACAAACATCAGTAATTCCATTATGATTAGTTTAAAATGTGACCATAGATGATTCACAATATCTGTGAAGCTGAAGTTGCAAATACCAAACAATGCCACTTTCACTTACACTACACTTATTAAAAAACTGCCATGTGACTTGGGTCTTGACTGAGTCGTTAAACTATGTGTAACAGTAAACACTGAGACCACACAAACTGAAACTACACACACACTCTCACAAATGACAAACTTGTGGCAGATATCTCTTCCTCTCCACCAAATCAAAGTAAAATGTCATGTAAAACATCTTACCGGCCTGATTGGTTTGGCACAAATTTACTCCAGAGAATCTCCAAACTCCTTTACTGTTCAACCAACATCTGATAGGAAACAACAGTGAGGTGTAACTATAAAATCGGCTAAAAGCATTTTACTTAACATTTACTTGTAATTGCATACAAACTCTGTCCTAGACGAACAGATCCAATCTAAAAGTAGAAATCAGCTAAACATGTCATTCCAGTCTGATTTAGGAAAAAACATCAATGAGCTTTGCACTGTCTCTCTCTGGCTCATACCTTTCATAATGTGGAACAGGGATAAAGAATATTTTAGTATTCATTCAGCTGATCATTACCAAAAATGAGATTTTGCGCCATATGGCGAGTTATTTGCACACCTTCAAAGGTCAAATTCTCATTAAATTGTATAGTTTTTCCTCTTTTATGCTGAGAAAGTCCACTAAACGATTATCACTTTGAAAAGTTGTGGATAACACTTCATGATAACCTTATTACACCCAACTCAATTACTGGCTAAGTTACTTAGCAAGACTGCAAACTAGATTCATATTGTTTAATGATAAAAAACACAAATGGGGAAAAAACATACCAAGAGCTACCAGCACTTGTTGTGCCAGTCTTTTATTCTCTAGTAGGGAGGAGTGCTGTGACTGCTTATCTCTGTCCCCTAAGTTCAGGTCCCTCAACACCGTGCTAGGCCACCAGTCTCTACGGATCTCCCAGCAGTCCTTGACCACTTCCTTCAGCTCCGAGCTGAAAAGAAAAATTTGTTAGATCTCATAAATACTTATCATCATTTCTACATTGTTATGGGTATACATTTCAATGTTAACAGTGTTAATTATTCCATCTCCTTTACGAAACTGCAAAGTACAGGTAATTTACCTCACTACTTCAGGACTGAAGTTCAGCTAGAAAAACAGAAAGATGTCAGCCTTCTGAAACTGTTTAAACTGTCAAATAGTGCTGTCAAAATTCAGTTTACAATGTTTATAAACTGTTCTTTGGAGAGTTTCCGTTCTACATATTGCATCCCTAAACTGAAGTACTGTTCAGTTTTGTTTCAAAGGAATATGAAATCTTCCCTGATACCTATCCATTTACTGTTTATTTTTTCCCCGAGCAGTATTTAAGCATGTTTAACATGCTTATTATGTTGGTAGCAAAAACTAAAGTTTCAAAACCTTCCATTCACAATAGCACGAAGGAATATAAAATACACCATCTAAACATAATCTTGTGACATGATTAAACTGCTGAAATGGCTCAACCTGTAACCACACCTAGTGCTTTACCAGTATAGTTTCAAGCAAGTAAAACATAAGAAAAAACAGGTGTAACATACCCATCACTTATATGCTGAAGCTTTGCAGCCAAGGCTTCCCACACACCATCATCATTACTGCAATGATCATAGTCCAAGTAGTCAAAGAGCAAGCTCACAGCACTGGTGTCATCTACTTCTGTTAAGAAAAGAAAGGTTAGTGAGCAACCTTACTCTTAAGATTAATTGTGTAACACTGAAATGAAGTGTGATTCCGCCCAAATTCTAAAAAAACTTTTTGAAAGCCATACAATGCAAAATTACAGATAACCAACACTCTGTGGATAAACACTTCTTCAGCAATGTTTCTCATAAAAACACTTCCTCACTGTGGATGTTAAAGGGGCGGATATCCATCCACAAGGATTGAGTAAGCTCAAAGAGATAAAAGAAGACGTGAGATGAAAATGCACTATTTCGAAAGAAAATACAGTGGAACCCTGAGAACACAAATGCCCTTTGGACCAAGTTAATGAAGGCATATCAGCAGAGATCTTGTGTTATCTAGAGTATTCAACAAAGCAGTTGAGACTATTGAATGGGAGTATGTTAAGCAAGGGATTGTGTGTTGCAATAGTTGTGTTAATAATGTTCTACTATAGCTTGTAACGAAAAGTAAGATAGATGAGTGAAGACTACTGTCTTATTCAGTTTCAATGCAGGTTGAATGTAGCAGTTACTACCTGACAATAATGCAAGTTATCTATTGTAAAAAGTGCATATCCTTGTCAGAAGCAAAAAAATCCTGTATTGTGCTGAAGTAAAGAGCTGCAATGTCTACCCTACGATTTTACACGTCCTTTACGAATTAAACATAATAAACTCACCTATCAGGTGATACAGTGTCAGACAAAGGGGATTGCATGGATCCAGCTTCATTATATCCTGAAAAGGTAAAACAATGAAATCTTTTCCTACAAAAAAAAAACTTCAGCAGAGGGGTAGAATTGCACATTTTGCGAGTTAACCCATTCATCAAACATGAAGACTTCCAGTTTAGAATTATTTTCAAACGTGACACATTTTAAGCTGGGAAACAGGTACACTATGCAATGTTTTGATCACAATCAGCCATAGCATGATACTGAAAGAAAATTGATTTGATAGACAAATTTGGTGCTAATATATTTTCAACAATTCCAATTTTCTACGCTCTCTGTCACTTGCCAGATGATTTTCCAGACTGCCAGATCAACACTCACATTTCCATTTGGACCTTCTTTTCTTAAGCAACAACCCCTTCCTTCACAGTCAACACTGGCCAACACTTTTAAATGATGTGGCCTTGTTTCTGGTCTCATCACCACCACCAAATGAAACTAAGTAAAGATGATCAGTTCTCATACCTTCAGACAACCTATCTGGATGTCCATCTGTCCTTCATATTTACTCTCAAACTCATACAGGTAACGATGTGCATTTGGATTAGTTGGGTTTCTTTCCCTGTATGCCTGAAGAACTTTGCGGGCTTCTTCTTGATTGCCATAGTACTCATAAATCTGAAAGTAATGGTATCAAAATATTAGGGAATATTATTGGTTCTATCATATAAAATGTGCATCCTTTCCAAAACATTATTCCAACTAAAAGTCCATATTCCTAATAAGCAGATAAAGAACTGCAAGTGGGCATGAAATTCATCTCTGTAAATTGATAATCTAATAGCCTCATAACAGGCTCACTACAAAGTTACCTTAGATAGGTCACATTTTCTACACATTTCTCACTTACTGAAAATGTTTCAATGTCTGAAATTCGCATTTCTTACAAATTCCTGTCAGTATCTTGTGATTCTCAGTATGATATCAAATGTGTCGTTTGGATGTGTGTAAAGATAAAATGTTAAGAACACAAAATACACACCTCAACCAGCCTTGTCAGAAATATATCCCATACACCAGGTGTATCCTTAACTCTGATGAGAAAATCTATGGCACTGTCAGCTATAGACTTTGCTGCTTGCCCAGATGCACCCTGGGACACCATGCGGGTAATCAAATCTGGGAAAAGCAAAGAGGAAATATAACTTCTTTCACCTCTTTATTGAAGTGATAGTAAAAACTCAGTCCCTAGGCCTTTCACTTTCACGTATGATTGATAAATGGAGACCAGAGACACTTCCTATAGATTATAAAGCTTATATTATTGTGAAGAGGATTACAGATGCAAGAAATTTCCACACAGTAATCGGTCATTGTACTGTAACTCTCACAATATGCCGTATACATGTTTTAATTTTACAAATTATCCTCCAGTTGAAAACCGTTTTGGCGCGCTTTTTTTCCCAGTGAGGACCTAATTTTTTCAAATATCGCCAGTTGAATTTTACTCATGAAAGTTAATTCCTATGAAAAAAGGTTCCGATAAAAAATCTTAAGAGTACTTATTAGTAGCATAAAATCTGTAGAGAAAGCAGTAGTGGAAATGCAAGTGCAGTTATTTCTAATTGCAACACCTCTTAATTTGGAGATTATTGATTATAGATGTTATCAATCAAAATAAAGGACTGTCAAATACGTTTTATTAGCAGTCCTGTAATGTCAGATTGGATTACTCTCGAATTATGCCCTTAGACCAACATGTGAAAACCATCTCATGAGGCTCATGAAAAGTAGATCCTTGCGTAAAGTAACTAACCACAGCATACAGTGAACATAATTTATCAAGGAGAAACTGCCTTGTATCATGTGAGCTAAAATGGGTACACATTTTACAATACAAAATAACAGGCAAAACTGTCCACACAAACTAGAATGCTGAAACAGTTAAGGTGATTTAAATAACATTTCACAATGCCCCTGGTGCTTTAAGTGCATCCTATGGGCTGTTAATGCTAGAGTTTTACCTGTGTCATCCTCTCCCTCATCGTCTGCCTTGAAGAGCACCAATTTCCACTCTGCATATAGTGTAAGACCTTGATAGGCAAAGAATAGGGTATGTGCCATCTTTCGCTTATCATTGGTCAACTGGCTTGGGAACAAGGTGTTCTGCTTCAGCTCCTGCGGAGTTTGAATAATAACTAGCAGGGGTCCCCTATGGCACTTTGGTGCATTATGTGATTCAGATGGCCAAAAAAGGAGAAAACTAACTTAACATTTATAAGTGAGCATGAAGTAAAGTTTCACTGATACACAGCCCACTTAAAAGAGAGTGTTGGATTTTTCTGCATATTGGTGGTGATCTGGGAGACACTAAGATCAACCTCAAAGTCTGGGTAGTGGCAATCATCAAATTGAAACAACAGGCACTGGGTCACAAGGTGAGCACATTGTGAGGATCACAAGTGCCTAATGCTGCCAGTTAAGTAACTTAAAACTCTCATACATTTGATATCAGTCAGACATTAGTGGATGGACAATGTTCATACATTGCAAATCTCAAATATCTAGATGCTCTGGTTATGTCACAGCTGGTAAAACATATATGTCTATCACATTGACCTCAGCCTACTATTTTGGACATAATGATTTTAAATTTTTATCTGCTCTGACAAACTTATAGCGGCCTAGATCTCTGAAACCTGCAAAAATTATAGATTTCATCTGTCTGTTAATTTATTCAAATTTTCAATTCCAGTTTCTAGCTACTGGACTTTGAATTGAATAATTTTGTTTTTTAAATCATTTGGTATACGAGGGGGTACCCAAAAGTTCCCGGAATTGTGTTGTAAAAAATATATTTTTCAAGCCAGACTTTTTAAACTTTAGTCCCCTTCAAAGTACTCTCCATGAGACTCAATGCACTTGTCGCAACGCTTGGACCAGCCCTGGAAGCAATTCCGGTAGTCATCCAAAGTGATGTCCTGTAAGGCTTCTTCCGTTGCTTCCTGGATTTGCTCAATCCCCTCAAATCTCATCCCTTTCAGCTTTAATTTCATTTTGGGGAACAAAAAAAAATCACATCGAGCAAGATCTGGTGAGTATGGAGGGTAAGAAACAACAATCATGTTGTTTTTGGAGCAAAACTGCCTGACTGACAAAGCATTGTGAGTGGGGGCGTTGTCCTGATGCAAAAGCCATTTCTTGGTACGCCACTTGTCTGGACGTTTGTGCCTGATGCTTTCTCGTAGACGTCTCAGCACTTCGATGTAGAACCACTGGTTTACAGTCTCTTTCCTTATGGAACGTTCTCCATGTGAATAGCTCCCTCAATGTCAAAAAACAGGATCAACATGGTCTTCATGTTGGACTTGACCTGACGTGCTTTCTTGGGTCTCGGAGATGCTGGTGACTTCCACTGACTTGACTGCTGCTTTGTTTCAGGACCATAGCCGTAAATCCATGTCTCATCACCAGTGATAATTGTTGATAGAAAAATCTGGATCCTGTTTAAGCTGCTCCTTCATGTCTTGACAACAAGTGACACGATTTTCTTTCTGCACTTCGGTGAGAAGACGGTGAACGAATTTTGCAGAGATGCGCCTCATGCCTAAATTGTACGTTAAAACACGTTGTACTAGCTCCATGAAACGCCAGTAACTTGAACAAGCTCATCAATTGTTCATCGACGATCTTGGTCTATGGCTTCTTTAATTTTCTGAATGTTTTGATCAATCCGAGCGGTTGAAGGTCTGCCAGAACGTGGTGCATCATCAGTTGTCATGTCCCCACTTTTGAACCGCGCGTACCATTCATAAACTTGAGATTTTTTCATGGCTTGATCATTGTAGGCTCTGTTTAACATTGTCACAGCCTCTGCTGCAGTTTCTCCGAGGAGAAAACATAATTTTACATTACTGCGCTGTTCTTTCAAGTCCGCCATTTTTTCGTCAAAATCAGGTCAGTCGTAAATCGCACGTTTTCATCAACAGCCCTTGAAATAAGAGCAAACACAATGAACTCATTCAGGAAAAAAAATTATGCTTGAGTGCATTTTTTTTACAAGACTTTAAAGTTTATGAGACGAAAATTTAAGTTTAATCAGTCAAGTATTTTCGGAATTACAACACAATTCCGGGAACTTTTGGGTACCCCCTCGTATACTACTGGGTCATATTATATTCTTAATTGGCTACAAACCATAATATTAAAATTGTTTTCACAAAGGTCAAGTCACTAGGTGAGAGCACAACAGATAACTAATATGTCATGTCAGTCTGAAAACTGTGAAAGGTTCTAAAATGGGTCAGATGACTTCGACATCGACTATATAATATGCACTCTACATTTTCTTTACGTCCGTCAAACAGTCTAATCTTTCACACATGATCAAATATTTCTTCATCCTATCAGAAATGATGCAGGGTTTTCTACTCAAGCTACAGAAACTAAATGAATACATGTAATATTCAGTAGTACTGCAGCACTGCCCACTGGTCAAGAAAAACCCTGGTTTTTAAACCAGGAAGCAATCTAACCTGCACAAGCAGCTTGGCATCATCAATGTCTGATTCAGTGAGGAGGAACAGCAGGTAGTCTAGCATGACTTCCACCACTGCCAGCTTCTGTAGTACATACACATGCCTAAATGAGAAAAAAAAACAAAAAACCAACAAGGATCCCAGAAACCAGTTATCATCAAATGCAGTGGTGAAGCTGTCATGACATCAAAGCTCAACTGCATTCAGGAAATCTTAACATCTTGAGAGATTCTGTGAAAGTTAAAAAAAACAAACCTACATATGCTTTATTCCTGGAAGGTTACTTACACTGATGATATTCCAATGTGATGAGAAAAGGAAAACTTGATTTTATCCCTCAAAGAATGTGGCATGAGGAGAGTTTACTTTTCAGTACTGAACATCCTTGGCTTCAGAGACCATTAGAGCGCAGGTCATTCCAAAACATGAAAATCACTCTAGATATAACAGCTCATAAAAATCAGTATGTGATGTCACCTTTACTATATCATTTTAGAGCACTGTATTCACAGATGTAACCTTGAAAGATGAATCTCTTTGACCTGTTTTAATACAGATGGTATACAATATGTCCTCAGTATGCTCTTTGTCCTCAGTCGCTGGTCTGATCCAGAATTTACTTTACTGAACTTCACTCGAGGCTCAAAGTGTTGAAAAGGATCGCTGAACTTTTCTGACTCAATCTCTTTATTCTACACATTTAATACCACTAAATCATTCCAGGGAGGGGGTGTGGTGGGGATGGTTTCCACTGCTTGCTTGGTACAAATAAACCACCTTTGAAGTTGAAGGTGGAGAAGTTTGTCTATTTCAGTGGTAGACCATCAATATAAAGCTTGCCTTTAAAACTGAATGAGCAGATAGTGGTGGAGATGTTTCTTACTTGACAAACTGTTCCACTAAACGTCTATTTCTTCCACGGTCTTGGTACAAACAGGCAAGCCCAACCTGAAATGTTTAGATCAATAAATTGAATGTAAAAAATATACATACAAGTTAACTTGCCATAAAATTTCTTCAACAAATTTTTGACCATTCATTAATTTAATTTAGTGACTAACTAATGCTGTCTAAAGCAAAAACGTATGACAGGTTTACCATCATGGTCAGTAAACTGGCACTACTCATAGTCCATGAGTTTTAAGGGGGTCAGTCATAAATAATGTGCACTCGAGTTTTTAGATGTTTTACTTTAACCTGTGCATCTTTTATACAATTACTGCTAGGCCCTTCTCCAACACATGTATATATATGGTCTTTTTTCATATCATATTTGCTGCTAACCAATAGGCAGAGGTTCATCTTAACACCCAGCCAGGTAATTTAATCAATAATATTTAAATGCTGTTATAATTTGCTTCATTCTCACAGATATGTTTTCATGCAAGAGCGAATAACACTTCATTACACAAAGTACCTTCCACACAGTGGTGTCTGTCCCTTTAATCTCTTTGCTGAGAGTCTGTACCAGTTTGAGAGCTTGAGGCCACTGATGAGTCAGTACACTCTCTCGTAAAAGCTGCATGAATCTGGGAACTATGTTGCTGAAATTGTGTTTGTATCCTGCATTTTTGTGGATGTGTAGATAATCTGTTGGAATAAATAAAGAAAAGATCATGCTGATACACTGTGCATGCTTATAAACTGCCAATAAAAACTTTAATAATTTTCATTGTCCCATTAGGTAAAGTTTAGTCTCACATTGGTATTTCCTGTCACAATAATTGTCACATTAGACAGTATAAGTATAATTAGATTAAATGAATAATGACCTTTATACTCTATACTTGCAGATAGAAATTATTGAATGTTTGTAACTGACTGCTTCAAAAACTACTTTGAACGCTTAATGTGTCTTAACATCACAATGTACCCAGAGGGCTGCATGAAATCTGTCTGCTACTCTCTAAGGATTGTGATGAACATAGAGTAGGAATACATGGTTGGGTTTGCTTCTGAACTTCAAGGGACTATTTTAAAGTGCTTACATCACCTCATAATAACTGCCCCTCAAAATATCTCTAGCAGCATACACTGATAATACTCTTGAATGATATCACTGAAACAAATGCATCCAGTCAAAAGTAGCAATTCTGAAGAATCAGCAGAGTTTCAGGAAGGGAAAATCTGAATGAAATCCGGCGAACAGGATGACCTGAGGCTAGGCTAAAAACTGTATTTGTAATAGGCTATGCAGTCTGTGTAATCAAACGTGGAATTGACTGTCGGGTCATTATGCAAAAGAAAAGTCCTACTCAGTCAGTGTGGGATTTTTGCCTTTCTAACTTATTTCATGATGGCTGTGACATGAAAGCTAGCAGTGGCAGCAATATTTAGTTTACTTAGACTAAGCAAAACAAACAATACTAGATTGTGCCAGTTATTTACAGAGTTACTCAAGGGATAGCAGCCTGCTTGATGTAACAGCGCTTAGTTCTTGTATCTGGGTCAGGTGGTGTTTTCTCTATCAGATTCCTTTCTTATGTTGGCAGCTATAGAAAAATATCTCAACAGATCTGCATTTAAGACGTTTGGGCAGACAATCTGGTGTATAAAATAACTTGACTGTGAATCCAGCTTTAAGAGAGGTTAATTTTAATCATTATTAATGGCAGTAATGAAACAGATTGTGATAAAAGAATGTGTTTATTTAAACCAAGTTTTCAATTTCAACTATAGGCGCTACTGTTATTATTGTGAAATTGAGTCGTGACCTGAGATTCGTCTGGAGCACTGAACAAAATATTCAAATTTTTCTCTGAGTTCTGCCTGTCTTTCTTGGTCTTCTGTGGCTAATGAGGCATCATCTGGCTCCAGTAGAAGAAAGAGTTCCTCCTGAAACAAAAAGAAGTGACCATGAATGTATAAAAAAATTAATGAAAAGCAGTTTTATCGTCACTGATAAATTGTTAGCACCCTTAATGCCTCAGACAAGCAGAATACTGTGACATTATCTGTTGAAAATTAAGGGATTCAGCAAAGATAGAAGCTGCAATACTGCCCTACCCATCCCCAAAAAAGGGAAACAAAAGAAATGGCCACTGCAATTGCAATCTTTTTTTTTTTTTTTGGC
>JAWQUT010000032.1:3227982-3238505 GCA_033807755.1 Ellobium chinense
AGGTTTATGTCTAGTGGAGAGATAAGGGAGATAACTGCATTAGTTTAGACATGTTAGCCAGTCCAATGTTGGTAAATTACTTATTTCCCTTGTTCTACATGGTATTTTCGTTATACCGCCATTCTCGTTATACCGCCATTTTTCTGTTTGCCCCTTACTTGGCGGTATAACGAGGTTTCAGTGTAGTTGATATCATGTGACCAGTAATATGTCATTATAGTTTTAATACTCATAAATGGCATTTTTACAGTATTTCTTGTCAGTTGTTCAGATATGATTTCCATACTTGACCCAAACCAAGAGATCATGTATTGACCCAAACCAAGAGATCATGCATAGACTTCATTTGAGAACTGATATTTTCCTTAGAGTATGCATTCAAATAATTAACATTATTAAACTTAATATGATACTTCATCCAAACCAGCAGCACAGCATTCATTTAACCAGTCCTGACAGTTTTAGGAATATATCAGCCACAGGATTGGTGGAAGCAACAAGAGTTCTTGTCCAATTTAAGCTGTTTGCTACTTTTGAAAACTTATCATGACCATTCATTGGGGTATTTAGTTTATGAGACAGAACCCTGATCCTTTATTGCTGTGGAACTGTTAAAGATCAATTAAAAACTTTAATGATGCTCCAGAAGCCTGTCTGGAGCAGAATTCAGATTACTTTAACAACTTATATTGTTGTATTATTTTATGAATAAAATTATTGTCATTTTACCAAGACTGCGGGCGGCCAGTGTCTTGCTGATTGGCCTCAAAGGATTGGGAGCAGAGGTTGCTAAGAACATCATTCTGACAGGAGTCAAGACAGTTACATTAATGGATCCAAACCCGGTAAGTGTGACAACTCTGTAAATGAGTATAAGAAGTGGCATAAGAGTCATACATGTCACTGTTACTGATTGGGACAGCACATCATTTGTTATACATCTTGCATTATTATCACACCTCAGCCATCGCACTGAGTATGCTCACTCTGCATGAGCATCCTTGGTGAAATTTTAATGATGCAGCACTATCTGCTCTGATGTGTCTAAGCATGTTTTGACTGTGTTCCATAATCATAACAGTTACAGCTGTTTGTTTAAACTTGCAGACCTTGCTACAGTGAAACTCGGATATAACGAGGTCATCGGGACCGACTGTCAGTGCTCGTTAGAACCGATTGCTCGTTACATGCATGGTCCACTGAAAATCATGTAAAAACTGTCAGTAGTGTCAGGGAGACCCATATACTAGATCTAACATGGCTAGACTGCTCGCTGCGGGTAGAGCGGAAGCGCCTTGTCTACCCAGGGGTCACCCAGGTAAACATGCCAGCATGCCACAAGTTTGCCACAAACCTGGGGGCCCCGCGGCGTCGCCAGGTACCGCCATGAAGCGGTCCAGGTATCCAGTGCTCATTTTAAAGTCAACGTGTCCAAGCGTTTTGGCCAGCTCCTCGCCTTTCTCAAGTAAAACTGGTCCCGACAACATTGGAACATCTTTACTTCTGGCTTGCTTGAACTAAAGTTGAACCAGATAAGCAGCGCCTTATCTACATCATCATACGCCGATGGTCGCTGTCTCTTGTGATTCAGGCTGCCCTTCTCAACTGCGGCTCTGATTTTGTCGCTGTCCTTTAAAAATGTTGAAAGTGTGCTTGTTGCGATGCCGTTTTCACGACAAATTTCTGCCTTGCTCTTCTGCTTTCTCTCGACTTCTTCGATTATTTTTAGTTTTGTTTCGAAGGACAGACATTTTCTCTTCCTCGATTCCATCATTGACAGGTGTAAACAAAGCAATGCAAATGTTGAGAGTCGAGAAATGAATGACGGACCGATCGTAATCATTGTTTCTGCGATTGTTATGATTGAAATCAAAATTGCCTAGCGCAATGATTGGTCTAAACAACAGGCTTGGCCAATCATTAGCCGAGCATATCAATCCCATCTTCCTCCCGTCGCATGGTCACATCTCCACCGCATCCTTCCCTACCCCGCTTCTTGGCCTACTGCGCAGCTAGTTTGTACCGGTAATCCTACCAGTAAATTACATAAGCGAGACAGCGAGACTTGCCTATTGTTGGCAGTTGTTACATAGACTAAACGTTTGAGTTCCTCGCCGCTGAAAGTTTTATTGCGGACGAAAGGGTTACGAGGGCTTATTATTGCAGGTCGGTTACCTCGTTAGGGCCGCGTTTAGCGGATTTTGTGCTCGTTATATGAAAGGCAAGTTTACTATTACAAAGAAGGAAAAAAAACGGGGATTTTCATTTTGCTCGGTACATGCGAGAACTCGTTTTATCCGTGCTCATTATATTCGAGTTTCACTATATTTTGTTTGCAAGTATTAAAGACATCGTTCATGTCTTTTTTTTCCCTTAATTGTTTTATCCCTTGAAATATATTATGTTGAGCATTCTCTTCAATATTACAGATTGATGATGAGGACAAGATGTCGCAGTTTTTCATTTCCACTGCTACAGGAGGGCAAAATGTAAGTGATGATTTTCAAACAGCCACTGCCAACAGCTGGTCCTTTATCATTCATTATTTGTGATCAGTGTAACTTTCAGGGTTGTGGCAATATGCTTCTGTCCCTGTTCACTAAATTATAGTTAATGAAAAGCGACTTCAGATAATTCATCATTTGTATTTTTTGTTCCTGCAAACCTTGGAAATTTTCTAACTGCTTGAGAGTTTGCGATATTCTCCCGAAAAAGTGTTTTAAGAGAACTGTCCAAATATGTAAATTAACTCTAGATGGGCTCCTCCATTACTTTTTATTTAATGTGTTGTTTTTTTATATTAACACTGGAGAGTGAGACTTAGACTGCCATGGCAATTGAGGTTGAAATATTTTACATTTTTTTATTTTCAGCGATCTGAAGCATCGGCACCTCAAGCTCAGCTTCTCAACCCAATGGTTGCAGTAAAAACAGATACTACCAGCCCACATAATAAAGAGGATTCCTTTTTCACCCAGTTTGATGTAATCTGTGCCACATGTTGTCCGCTTTCCCTTCTCTGTCGTCTGGACAATCTTTGCTTCAAACACAACATCAAGTTTTTTGCTGGCGATGTCTTTGGTTTCTATGGATTCACCTTTACTGATCTGGGAAGCCATGAGTATTTGCATGAGTAAGTAGAACAAAGCTGCAAGACTACAGAAATATATAAATCTGTCAATTATGAAGAGATGAATTCATAAATAAGTGAATCTTAATTCCTAGTCTTGTTAGAACAGATATTTTGGGTAATTTAATAGTTTTATCATCTGTGCTGTTGGAACCACCTGTAAATCAAACACCATGTTCAGGCTGATGAGAGAGATTAATCCATTTGTATGGGAAAATATGCCTCTGGAAATTTCAGTTTCTCTTTTCCTGTATTTCTGTAGCTGAAACATGATTGTGTCCTCATGAGGATTATTAATAATGGGGGAGGCATGAATTAATCACAGTGATGCAGGCAAAATAGAATTCAGATTTTGAGAGAACTGCGCTATTTTAAGAAAGGATAAATCCCCCTCCAATTCAAATTTTTGTGGTGTTATAAAATGCTTATTTATTATGCATTGTTAACATGACATCCTGTAAGTTTGCGTTGATATATACATTTTCAGTCCACATTCTTTAGTAAGATGTACAAACTTACAGTTAATAGAATTCTAGTGTTTAGGTGACTCACAGAGTAAATCAAACTGCAGTTTTTCTACTTTTTCAGAACTCATGCTTACTACATGATTTGCATTATATCAGGTCATCTGCTTTGACCATTTCAGATGAGGGCGTGCATGTTGAATGGTTCATAATTTGGAGATGCCCATAAATTGCCCTTGAATTTTTATTTTTTTTTTTTGATTGTACACAACCTACATGTTTATTTATTACTAAGTTTCTTTCCAATGTCATAATGAAGTATATTTGTGGATTTCACAGAGAAGTGAAAAAGAAAAAGCCTAAACCTGGAGAGGCCAAATCAAAACTTGAGGAAGAAACCATAATTAAAAAGGAGGTCAGTAAAGTCAGAGTGAGAAATCATGTTGAGATGGTTTTGATGATTTTGCAAAGAAAGACAGTTATTTATTTATTATTATAATTGGTGAAGGTGAAAGAGCAGCATGTGAAGAATTGGTAATTCTGAAGATAAAGAAATCTTGAAACTTAAGGACTTAGCAAGACACAAATTTCAGTGACTAATCAGTTTCATCTGTTTTGCCCATTTCTAAGCAGTGTTGGTCTTTTCAATCACTGGCATGTTAATTTTGTCTTTGTGCTTGGTTATTTTAGCTGGTGCTACATGCTGCTCTCCATTTCATTGCTAGTGTATTCCTGTCAATGTCTTTTAGATTTAGACTCTGAATTGTAAAAGGATAATTTAATGCTTCAGGGCTTTGATCTGAAAGCTGAAGTGATTTGATGTTC
Organism: Ellobium chinense; assembly: GCA_033807755.1. Taxonomy (NCBI): domain Eukaryota; kingdom Metazoa; phylum Mollusca; class Gastropoda; order Ellobiida; family Ellobiidae; genus Ellobium; species Ellobium chinense. The sequence continues at coordinate 3,232,402 of JAWQUT010000032.1, forward strand.
CGGAAATAGATATCAGAGGTGGAATTGGGCACATGTTTCCAGGTGTCATTTTAGCATCCCGATCAATGCAGTGTTTGAAGCATTTGTAACACATGCAATGACGAGCAACAGTGCATTCCTGAATTGTGATTGGGTAAATAATGACTGCAGAATTAGACACATTTTATGTTCAAGTAAGCAGCTGTAGTAATCAGGTACTGAAGTAATGAATGTATGGTTGGGCTCTGTGTTCTTTTTTAAATTAAATAGAAATCAAACTGAACTGAGTTTTGCTGTTTCAGAAAATGGTTTTCACAAGGTTAGAGGAGGAACTTGCATTTGACTTTTCAGTGGATACCCCACAAATGAAAGTGAAGATTCGTCAAACACCTACTGCCTTCTTCATTAGCAGAGGTATGTTGTAAGGGTTAAATGTCATGAGCGAATTTCAGTAAATGAACTATTCATGGCAGAGCAAGTTTGTGTTTTATGCTGCTCACAGTCCAAACAGTCGCAAGACAGTAATTGAAGTGCATTTTTCCAAAACTCAGTATGTGATCTCTGAATATTTTTAAAATAAAGGGAAATAACATTAAGGTAACTGCTCTTCACACACATATTTTTATTTATTGTTAAATGATGTAAAATTTGAGAAGGTGCAGATTTTGAGCTCAATTAGATTTTGAATGAATTTATACTGAAATGCGTGTTTGATTACACCATCACCTCATTTTTTAACAAAAATGCATTTACTGAGTTTCAGTAAAACACTCATCCATTGCCTTTGGATGTCAAAATGCTTGCCTCGGATGTAGTATTATATTACGAATCTTGTCCTTACTCTGAACAATGAGGGGATTTGTTGTGGAATAGCTGGTCTAAATATAAACTCCATTATAAATTATAGACCTCTACAATAAGTAAATCTTGTAGAGTTCTGAAGAACATTTCTTACAACTTACTGTTGACATGGGAATAATAAACACTGGATATACCACATTAAACCACCACCAATAGATATGATATTGATGTTCAAATTTAAACACCACAATCAATGGGTGTAATCCTCCGCCTTTCTTGTTGATGATGTATGTCATCTTTTCTTCTCTTTAGTGTTTGAGGAGTTTTTAGAAAAGCATGGCCGTCGTCCCTGCCTCTCTTCACGGGAAGCTGACATTGAAGAGCTGCAAAGTCTGCGAGCTGAGGTTCTCAACAAATTAGGAGTGCCTGGCAAAGTTGTTCCAGAGGACTTTTATCAGTGAGTTCATTATATTTATATTACTCCTACAGTATTTAAGTGAACTGTATATAGAATTTTTTTGTTATTGCCTTGGAGACTATTTATTTAAAAAAAAGCAATATTTAGAATTAATTTCTTCCATGGGGTATTTTGATTCCAAGTTGGCAATAATCCGTGAATTAACTTCATGAAATTAAAACCTGCAGGATAATGAAGCTGCTATGCAGTCACTGAATCACAGCCAGTAATCTGTGACAAATTTTAAATTTTGCTGACCTCATGAAGGTGCAGTTTTGCGCATGTGGCATTCGAGGAAGCTAGCAGTGTAATATGCATGGATCTAGTGATAAAGGGAAAAGCTATGATGTACAGAGGAATACTAAGAAGTCTGCAACAGTGGTCAAGGTTGTTAGTAAATTTTATGGAAAAATAAAAATGCAGTTGTGTGCGTTGCCTCACAAGAATTATGGATGATATGTCATGAAGGGATTGAATTAAATAATAAAAGAGTGGCATAGCTTTAATGTAAATGACACAAAAAAATATTTCACATTCTTGAAGTGAGTAAACATTCTGGTCAGAGATATGTTCTGAATCTTTATAAATGTAGCAATATCCCTGTTCACAGGTTTGGCTTTGGAGAATTGAGCCCGGTTTGTGCCATTGTTGGAGGAGTATTGGGTCAGGAGATTATAAAGGTAAGCAAGAGAAATTTATCAAGTAAGTTGTCATGAAGGGATTTCCTTTTGTGATGAGGTTAGATAAAAATATTAATAATGAATTATGTATATTTGGGCATGTAACATCTTGAATATTCTTTCTGTGGATTCTTTCTTTTTCTGAGGACTCGTTTTTTGTATTGTCTTATTCAAATGAAGACAGTAACACTGACAAAATATATTCAGGTATCCACAATCTCAGATTCTCTCATCTCATTGCAAAGTCCAGTACTTGTTCTATGTCTCAATATTAAATTGTACTAAACATTTCAAATTGCCTCACAGTCTCATATTTTCAAGCTGGTACCCTGAAATTCAAGATTGTGAGATTTTACTCTATTTATTAAGGATCTTATGGATCCACAAATACCCCGCATGAATTTCATATTTCTAGATAAAGTTTAAAGAGTGGAAAGTGTGGCACATATTGTGATTTTTTTTTTGTTTTTGTTGATATCTGCATAGTTCTTAGACTGAACCGTGAAAATATCTTAAAGATAGGGAAAGCTTGTGTAAATAATCTCTCTGAATTTTTGTGATCAGTTTCATTTGTTTTTTTTTTTACAACCTTACTTGCAGGCTGTGTCACAGAAGGATGCTCCACTGAACAACTTTTTCTTCTACAATGGTGTCAATGATGATGGGATGGTGGATAGAATCACAAATTTCTTTGATGATTAATGAATCTGGTTTAAATTGTTGAATGCAGCAAGGTTGCCAACTGCCCTCCACTTTCATGGTTTGTCCCACTGTCTGGCTGTCTTTGTCCACCAAAATCATTTCTTTATACTGCGCTGGTCCTTTGTAAATGACAATGCAGTAGACACCAGCACTTTCGGGGTACAACTACCAGAATGACTGCAAACTTTCTGTTTGCAATATTTAGTAAGTATGCCAGTCAGCATACAGAGTAATTTATTTAAGTAATCCCTGTCTTTGTGGACTTCTAAATTTATTGGCATAGCATTGCCCTCATCTTTCTCCAAGGTGTCCTGCATTTTAACTTTATGAATTTGACAGCCCTGAAACAGAGGATAGTTGGCTCCTTTCATCAGACCAATTTCTTGTATGATACTGGATGAGTGGAACACACTACATGTAGTGTGGAACATTTTCAAATGAGGTGAAATTCTGTATTTTGTGACCGTGGAACGAACCTGTCGTGTTGAACACATTTGTTGATAATATTGGTGTATTTTGCCTCATCCTGAGAAAAGTTACAAGGAACATTTTGATTTAAGATTCTCTTTGTCATCTCCATCATTACTTAATGCTCTTGTACTGAAGTGTTGAATCTTGTCGGCTTAATTTTTCTAATGCTGAATCATCAGTGTTGCATGTCAGTTATTTCATTTACCTGACTGGTGCTTACATACATGTCCTTTTTATTGTTTTTCTGTTTTTTATTGTCAGTAAGACTATGTGGTCTCAGACAACATGAGGCAAAATAAAACACAAGAAAGAAAAATAGTTTTTGCTTTCATGATTACATGTACAGTGGAATTGAAACATGGATGAAATGGTTGTTCAGAGTCTTAACATATTACACGCAAACATATTTTTATGATTAAGCCGGTTAATATTGAACTAGTTACAGTTAGACACATTTTTTCATGTCTAAACATTTTTTATATTTTATTATGCCTAATAAGATATGCGATTAGCATTAACTTGAAAACATGTCTGTTACAAAGCATTTCTTAGCACCTTACCACCTCACTTTTTTTTTTCTTTTTTTGTGAAGCCAGTATCTCTCTCTCTCGCAATATATTCCATCAAGTAAGGTGGCAAAACCACAATTTTGACATGTACAAGAAATAAAACATAGTTTACACTTTCCCTGTAAAACCAAGATCGCACAAGAAGACTGTCCTTGCAGAAAATAGTATTTAACCCTAAAAATGTTCACCAAGAATTGCAAAATTTGCATGCAAAATGTAAAATTTGCGTCAAAATTTGCAGACAGATCACAAAACTAGCTCCATAACTTTGTTATAATGACATTGCATTGTTAACTATGATGGTGTGCAAAGTTGTAGCAATGAACACATTTTCTGTGTTCTCATTGATGCAGTATTGCGACTGGGAATAAAAAGTGCATTGTTTGGCCAAAGTCGGCAACATTTGCATCAAATTTGCGGAAAATGTCTAAATTTGTGAGAATTTGCACACTTGCAGTAAACCATCAAAAAAAGGGGTAATTTGCAACTGCAATTTTCTGGAGGGATAGGATATATTGTTATGTTTTCTCCAGTGGGGCACAGACAAACTAAACATTCACTGCTGCATCACACAATTTATACAAAAGACACTATCAGCAGAAAATAAATATTTGTTTATTTCAATCAACATTAAATGTCATATGCAGCCCTGTTCACCCCAAAATTATTAAACCATATATATGTAGGCCCATCAAAACATTCTGATAGTTCAAGACCACCATGGAAAAGTAGAAAATAGCAAAGCCAGTTTATAAACATCAGTTTTTACATAAAATGTATATTAAACTGACAAAATCAATCAAATCATTTTAAGTTTTTGGATACCAGTTGCCAGAATCAGTACAGAAGTCTCTTAGACAACTCTGAAGATTTGCAATAGTAATACTTTTTGGGATGGTTGCATTATGACCTCGGTAAGGGAGCTCTCTCCTTAGACTGGATTTCTAAGAAATTCAAGTTTACAATTTCTATCAAACATTAGGCTTTCCCTTCTTGGTAACTGTCATATGCAGTACTGTTCTGTTTGATACATGGCTTTTCCAGATAAAGCAGTATAAAACTGTATATGAACATATGACAGTGTGAAACTTAGTATACTGTATTGATATACAGTACTGATATTTATGGGTTGCAAAACATAGGGACTTTAACAGTCCCGGCAGTAACCAGACATGAAATGACTGCCCAAGATCTCTTTGAGGCTTCTGAATTATAAATTATTACCCATCGCTTGTGGCTCTGGAGAATATTTGTGCATTAGTCACAGATCTGATAGACTGCCTCTTTAGTCAAGGCAACTAGGACAAGTTAGATCTCTTATCTTTTTTATTTTTTTTTTTAACCTTTTTCTTCTTTTGAAGTAGTACTAGTTCAACAGAAAATTGCTGGACTTAGTGGACCAATGCACAATAAGTGTCATGACTATGACAAAAGGTGTGGTTTTTTTTTGTTGTTTTTTTTTGTGTTTTTGATTAACTGACCAGAGTATTCAATGAATCATCATGGTAAATCTAGCAGACATAAAAGTGTTGTAATGTTGTAATATATAAGTGCAGGCTCATGATGACCTGCTGGAGAGGAAGAATAACAAATCAAGGTCCATGAATCCTTCATCAATATAGACATACCTTACTACTAAAGAAACAGTCACAAAGAAAAAAGGATATTTGAGTGATTCCTGTAGACTGTCAAATATGTGGGTTATTTTCTTTATCACCACACAGCAGTGAAAGCTTTGCTTCAATCAAAGAACCCTTTTGCAACTCAATCAGCAACCAGAGACAAGGAAACTTGATAACTTAAGACCGCAGCCAGCTGAGAAGGAGAAACAAGAGTTTCTCAGAGAAGCTTTGGACTCCTATCTGTAGATCTTATGGCTAGTGTGTAACCAGAGACACCAATTTTAAAGAAAGGACATCATCATGAAAGGGTACTGATGCAGTTGCTGCCCTGTGTGGCACTACCAAGAAGAAATAGTAGGTTAATGATGTTCCTGATGACATCAACCTATCCGATCTTGTTCTCTACAAAGTCTGCATGATGCCTGACAGAGATGGCTTTCTTTCTGGGTGGGAAATGACACTTGCCCCCATAGTTCCATTGAAAGTGCCTGCTAAATCTTATCAAATAAGAAGTAAACATCAGCCTCAAGAAAGATGTACTTGTCAGTGTCATCACTGCCTTGAGTTGAGGAATAAGCATGAATTCCCCCTTCCCATCACCCCTGCCCCCCCCCCCCCCCCCCNCCCCCCCCCCCTTTTTTTTTGGGGTGCTTTTGCTATTTGGATTTTTTGTTTCACAGTTTGGTGCTACCTCTTGCTGGCTAGTACAAAAACAGTTTTCTCTATTGTGAGCCTTGAAATAATGTATGTATGTATGTATGTATGTATGTATGTATGTATGTATGTATGTATGTATGTATGTATGTATGTGGTGCACCCTGCC
>JAWQUT010000032.1:3238647-3259416 GCA_033807755.1 Ellobium chinense
ATATCATTTGTTTGTGGCAATCAGTCCTTGCATATATTGCATCTTTTTGCTTTTTATTTTGTAGTTGGAAAACTGCATCAGTTCTTCCCTGCTTTGAAAACAAATAGATGTTCATACATTGGTTTGCTTATTATAGGATAAGACAATTTCACCACCTAGTTTTACTCTGCTCTCACTGCTAGCTAAGCTGGTAAGCAACTTTACTGATCCCACTGGCTGCATCAAAGGCCATTTTTAGTAAGTTAGTGTAATACTGATTTCAGATAGGTTTGCTGTTTGTGCGATGGTCCAGTAAGTCTAATGACTGGGGAATAAAGCTTTGTATTCTATAATGCTGGCAATTTGTAAAGCATGCATTAAGCGTGCATAAATGCCACTAAAGTTGTGTATCTCACGAACCTCTTTGAAGTCCGTATAAAGTCCATACTATTCATGTATGTGTTAAGTAAATTCAGAAGCATGAAATGGATGATACCACACTTTTTATATTTCATGGGCTAACTGACACTTATTAACTAACAAAGACATTGACACACCCAAGTAAAATTTATACCACACAACAGTAAATTAATAAGCATAATGAGTTCATTGTAATAACTCCAGGACATTTCACATTATAAATACATGTGTAACACTTTGCACATAGCTAAAGTGATACATAAATGCAAAACATGTGGGTCCAACTACTTAAACATATAGATGGACAAGTTTTGATTATGCAGATTGATTCTTGCAATGTTTGCAAACTGGCTGGATTTTCTGGGGATTATAAGAGACAGAAATAAGTAAAGTAGGTACATGAAAAAAGCAGGTAGTAAAAAGAGGTAAATACATTAGGAAAAAGAATGACAATTAGCAATCACCAAGAAGACAGAAGATCCAAGACGAGCCTAACTAGGTAAGAGGTTGAACTCAACCAAAATATACAAGAGGTTGAATTCAACAATGTTTTTTTTTTTTCCCACAGGTTGTTCTTTTCACACTGTCTTCACTTAAACGATCCATCAGCATCACATTTTGGCATAGCCATCAAGAGACATTATCAAAACGTATCAAAAAAACTTATCAAAACTCCATTCAACAGCCATGATCTACAAACTTCTAACAAAAATAGATCTAGTTGAGAGCATAGACAAATAAAATCCCCAAATATGATCCACAAAAGTCAAAGGATTATAGAAAATAATATGATTCAAAATATTTAAAAAACCTTAGAGGATCTCAATCCTATAGCAGGAAAAAAGGACATAAACACAATCAATAGCAACCATTTTGGCACAGGAGTAATAAACAATGGGTATAATATCATTCCCCTGAACTGTGCTATTGAATATATATATATAATATAACATTTTTATGTGCCTCAGAGACCAGAAATAAAATACCAATGGAGGTGAACTTTCCTGTACGGTATTTCAAGATTTTCTAAACTTTACATCAAATGCAAAAAAGAAAACTGCATCAACATTATCCTCACAGACATTTTAAACTTGATTTTTGGTCCTTAATTATTTTTGAAACCTATAGGTCTGAAATTTTTGAAACAAGTCAAAATGTGGGGCAGCAAGGTATGTCTAAACATACTGGAATTTGGAAAATGTAGTGCAAACACAGAGTTTATCTCAGATGACAAGTAAAGTCTGCACAACATGTTAAGAAATTATTGGATTCATTTTCCCGATATTTCACTCGGCAGCCATTTCATCAATCTCTTACAATCCAAAAAGAGCCAAATTGTTCTGGCCTATTAAAGAAATCCAACAAATTCAGCAGTTTATGCTGACAACCACTTAAAAAGAAACAACTTTATGTGAAGTCCACTTACTAAGGGCATAAAATATTGTATTTTCTGTTGGAATTTCTGCCTCGGCCTTTAACACTTTTCAATCACATGGTGTATGTATATCTATATTAAAAAAATTATAAGCTCAAATTTGTGACATCGAGAACATCACGAAGAAGCCACAGACTACGATAAAAAATTCACAAAAGATACGTTGCTATTTGTAGCTGTACCTTATGGGTTTTTGGCGAGTGACTGGACCACAGTTTAAGCATAAAAAATTGAACAGAAGCAACAAAATAATAATTTACAGAATGAATTCAAAGAAAGCCACAATAATTTGTAATGATTTCTCCCCTTTATGCAGCTCTTGAACGCCACTGAGCTGCGCCCAGCATTGTGCGCAACGAAGCTTATGGGAAAAGTGCATGATAAAAAAATAAATATGTCGCTTCTTGCTTGAATGCAATTGAACTTTTGGAACAGGAAATTCACACTACTCTTAGAAAGGAAATTTAGAATCTGAATTTATTTGCATGAATTTGCTTTAGCAATTTACTTATCATTGTCCTGATAAAGAAAAGGGAACTTACTAGAGTAAAAAAAAATCCTTTATATATATCTCAATACTTCAAAAATACTGCAAAGAATGTTGGTATGAGGTGCTGGCACTTACTCCCCACGTGAATGAAAAAAGTAATTAGTATAGTGAATCACCAATGTCAAGTGGCAATGTAAAGTGTTAAACACTAGGCAGGTTCCTCTATTTCTTTATTTCCCCCAGATCGACTGCAAACCTCTTGAAAACTGAATATAAGAGTCGTATAGTAAGATCTTGAGCTTACAGACAGACACAGTCTGTCATTTATTTGGTTGCCAATAGATCTAACACAAGTCTTAAAATGACTCAGTGTCATTCCCATGGCAAGTGGACTCCTCATTCATTCAAAAGAGAGAAAATCTTAAGTTGTTCGGTATAGGAGAATTAAACTGTGATTACTCAAAGCCACATGTAATACCACTGATCAGGTTAAGGAGAGGAAAATGAAATATCACAGGAAATATGTGGTTTAATGACAGTAAAAACAGAACAGAAAAAAAACCCAACAAAAATCACATAAAATTTTCAGGCATACTTAGGCTTCCGATGGTTGCAATGAGCAACTAACTAGAAAAACCCAATGAGAGGTGACCACAATTTGAATATGACGCGGTTAGGACCAGATGGGTTTAACAATGTGAACATGTTCTTAAGAAGACTGCATCAAAATTGTGAGCTGTCTTAGTCTCCTCTTAGTTCAAGACTGCCCAGAAAAATACTGCATACCTCAGCCTTTGTTAGGTTTTGAAAGATTCTGCAGTGGGGACTAAACAGAAAGCAAATTTTGTCAGACTGGCCATAATGACCCCTTCAGTTCAGGTTCTAACTCCTCAGTTTGGTCCTACAGCTTTTGTAGACACTTAGTGCCACATCTATTCAAGAACTGTTTTCATGACACTGTCACTGGTAATGAAGCAATACTCCCTCCCTCATGATGCTCTTCTCTAAATATTAGACAAAGAGTAGTGGTGTTGTTAAGCAATTGATTACAAATCGGAAGACTACCCTAAATAAGCACAAACTTATATAGTCAAGGGTAAGCACCCTCTGACGCAACATAAATGAGGTATGTGTCAAAACACACTGAAACACAACAGCCAGGTAAGTGAGTATGAACTGTCGGTCATTTCAACCTTTAAATCCCTCAGAGTAAATATCTAGGAAATTCATGGATTCTGGAAGAAATTGACAAACTTGCTGGTGCAACAGTCTTACAAATGACTTGTCAATGACTGGAGCACTTGTAATGTCATACCATATTGTATATATCTGAGAGAAAAAGTGGCGTATATGTATTTACAATCTCTTGGAGAGTCAGTACTGACTCCACAATATTTTCACTGGTTTTGTCCACACCCATTAACACAGTTATATGATTGTTGCATTAGAAAAAGCAGTATGTCATACACCGCCAGTATGCACCCAGGGACAGGAAAACAAAGTTACAGGAATAAAATCTTCAAAGACTTAACACTTAGGACTTGCCTATATTGCATACGTTATAACAGAAAACTAAACTGGCAGTCCCAGTTTCTTGCTCAGTATGACTGCTTAGCAGTGTTGAGGACATTATGACCACATACAAGTATTAGTTATAACACACTATTAGTTTCACAAACAATGTTATCAGTCCACTGAACACCGAGAATTATACAAGCACTCTCCCAGTGTATAAAAATTGGAGTGAATGTGGCTAGAGGAAGAGGCCCTAGAGATCTGTCAAAGAAGGTCAGCAAAACTGAATGTAGCTAGAGATCCCAGAGCATGAGTAATCTAAGTCTGTCAAAGAAGGTCATCAAAACCATAACATTACACAAAACTAATATAATCATGATCAAAGGGCTTATCATAGCTTTCCCATCAAATCAATCTTTTGCACTGTCATTATCCATAAGTCAACATTCATCTCTGGAAAAAAACAAAGTTGGACAAATTGTAAATGGCTCCAACACAATACACATTAGATATTAGATAAAATTTAGATTTTAAAAAAAAAGAAATATTATATCATTAAGCAAAAAAGAAAAAAAAAACTTCTAGCAAAGATATAAACCATTTCCTTGTGAAAAACTAGACTAACCTATATCATCTGTGATCAAAGATCCTGGATTCATGACAGGTATCATTCATTGAGTCAAAGAGACACAGACCTTTGCATACTGAACACATGTAAATAGCAATGCACTGCATGCATTATCTTTTGACTTCAGATGCTGCTAGGAAAGCATGCTTCACTGTGAATGACAAACTTATAGGTGATATCCTTATTCATGTATCGCTTATATTCAAAGGCCAGGAAGGACATTAGCATGACATTATAAACTTATGGTCACAGCATTGTGGCTGACCACCAAGTCCTCTTTGCTGCAGAAATACTCTGTTTCAGCACAAACCCAATTCAGGTCTGCAGATCCCATCACTTAATTCACTGTGCTTGTCAAAGAAACCAATGAAAACAAAACAAATCAAAAAAAAAAACATTCATGAACTGTCCAAGGACCATTGTCATGTCAAATATTATGTACAAAATATACATGACAAAGAAGCAGATCTGGCAATGAAACTGTTTAGAGAAAATGGCACTCTGTACTTTATGTCAATCATTATGGATGGGATTACTTTCACACATGTTAAAGTTAATAGCTGTCACGGCACAATCAGATCAGACTTCATACATGAACTAATTCAGCTGTGCTGTGGCCTTACTCCTCAGTGAACATTATTAATTCCACGCTCTATTCTGTGTGCCAAGGCAGACAGACATGCATTCACATATTCATTTTAATGATGTGCACATTTTTATAAAGGTCCTCAACATGGGAGGAATTTCTAGCTACATAAATGTGTGGAAACTCTGACACTGATGCCGCACATAGGGAGTCAAATTCAGATAAATTTGTTCCATGTGACTAAAGAATACTGCAAACGGTGGCCAATTTTCAAAGTCTGTGTGGATGATGTGTTTCATTTTAATGATCTGTCCAGTGGCCACCTCACAAACTAATATATCGATAACATTCAACATATCTTTCAAAAGAAAATTGGATTTGAACAGATTTCATTTCAGCTTAACATAAACTCAGGCTGCAAGAAGAGCATGATTAATAAAAATACCCATAAGTTTGATTCCAAAAGTAGAATAAAAGGGCCAAAAACTTTTGAAGTACTTTTCTGCAGTTTTGGGCAGATATCCATAACATCACTAAATTAGATTGCCAAGAAATTGCACAGGCAGATTGCTAATGTGCACTGAAGTGAGGCTAATTCTGTTAAGATGGAACTGAATAATCAAAGCTAAAAAACAACAAAAAATTGCTGTGAACAAATAGTTTTTGTTGGGTTTTCTTTCCAAATTCATAAAATGTAAACTTGAGCAACTGAATTTCTTGACTAAAGCAAAACAAATCCATTCACGTTGCATAGTTTCTAGGCAACATCTTGGTCAGGCTAATACTGATATAACAATCATTCATTCCTTGGCTACGTCACATTTCATCGGTGTAAATGTGTAATTTCATATTCCACAGTTCATAGCAAAAAACAGGACCTGATGGAACACAAATTCTTAAAATGTGATAGGTGCTTGAAAGTTTGTGCTCACACCTGGATTCAGACACAATCACAGACATATCCCAAATTCTAACAGAATTATCCCAAAATTTAAACTTCACCTCATTTATGGGATACGACATTTATAAATACATGTCGACAGGTACGATTTGTCCTGCGCATTAAAAAAAAAAAAAATTCATTGCTTCCAATCAAAGATGAAATATATTTCAAACAGAACAGATTCTATTGCAGACCTGTGGAGATTCTGAGATCGCAGCCCTGTGAAAGACTAAGACACTTAAAGACAGAAGGTGAATGCTTCTTCAGGTGCCATCATGCTAACATGCTGAAAAAAGGTCTTTACAATCAAAGAACATCCAAAGACACTGAAATTCAAATTCCTTGAAGCTATTTCATTTTCAAGCCAGGTCACTTGTACATCAGTTTACCACTGCATTTCTGAACTTTATATCATGATACATTTATTACTTCCTGCTCATTATAATAATATCTGGTAAACATCGCAAAACAAAAAGGCATTTTCATTTAAGTTTAATGGGATGTTTGTTGTAAGGAAATGATGTTACAGTTGAGCACTGATGACTGGATTTTTCAGGGTCGTCTCTTCTTGTTTCAGTTTGCCAAATTAGGAGGATTATGAGAAGCACCACTAAAGTTTTATTTTAATACACTGTATAACTACTACTCCAATGTGGCTATACAATCTTTTATGAAAAGACTCCAAACTAGTATACACAGATCAACTTAGGTCTAAAAGGTTTGTCAAGGGAACCAAGATTTCGACTTATATGTGTTTGAGGTATTTGTGCTCAATGGTATTTAGTAAAACACACCTTAAGTGACAATATTACAGACATAATGTCAACTGTTTTCATTGCCATAAATATAAATCATCAATGAAACTGAAAACAAAAATCACAAAAAAGTTTTAAATGTGACAAAATGTAAGCTTAATATCTTTCATTATCATTCTTAATTTCTCAAAGGATCAACTTTGGAAATCAAAAATGCCAATCAACTCCACACCAACAAAATTACTTCAAATACAAAGTATTTCATTGCATGGTATTGATCATCAGTATGCACAACATGTAAGGCAAGGGGCTTGTTCAACAAAATGTTCACTTATGTAAACAGAATACATAACTGGACTCACTCTTATTAATCTTCCTCCTCACAAATGGCAACCTGTCTTCACCATTACGAAAGCGCACACACAGCTGGCTATGAGCTGCATGACATAATATTCACTGACTTCAATCTTTGAAATTTCAAATTCTTAAATCATGTCCAAAATGATGTTACATACCGATATCTTTCCATATAAGTGCAACATTTGAACTAATATAAAGCTAGTATGCAACTCAACTGTATTGGATGTGTGTTGTCCCATTACAAACATAGATTTCAGCACAGATTATGGACACAGGACAAATTTGAGATTTAAATGATATAAGTAAGATTCATTATTCAACATTGTTTTCCACATCTTTGCTAACAATGAAGGACCTGTTGAATAGTCTTTGCCTTTGATTTCAGCCAACAACAAGAAATAAGGAAAACCATCCAATTAAATTTTGCTATCATTCCTTTGGGATAGGATGCCACAAATATTGCCAGTTAATGCTGTCAACACAGAAAAAAATAAAAGTTTCCTAACATGAGATCAGAAGAGTGACGGTGTCAGATTTAACATTCTCTAAACATGACTAGAAGTTGTAAATGAAATGCCCCTGGGCTCCACCACCCCAACAAAACAAACTAGTCTCTTTTTACAACAGTTTTTAAATATATGATAATGTTACACCATAAACTCTGTTTCAAAATTCAAGCCACTGCAACCAGGTGTAAAAATACTGATTTCTTTATAACTCTACCAATATCGTTAGGACTCATGGTCAAAAATATTTGTGGCCAGTACTATGTTAACTAACCTGACTAAAGGATCTGATGATCTTGTGCTTCATTTTCATTGTCAGATGTAAAAAATCTAGAAAATGCACCCACATTAAGCAGACAGAGAACTCACTACAATACTTTTCAAATTACACACAACAGCAATCGCACAATTCATATTGCACTGTCTGAGACAAGTTACCATCACCATCCTTCCCTCAAGAATGTAGTAAAGAAAAAGAAATTCACTCAACCCCAAGTTCAAAAGTAATATCTAATATGCACCCTCCGTTTCCGTATGAACCGAAATAAAAAGAAGAAAAGAACAAAGAATGGTGCCACGGACACAAGAAGAATGACAACGTAGTTGGGTTGATCTGGTATCAGCATCTCTTGCCCCACACCATATAAGTGCTCTTGAGACACAGCGTTGCCTGAATGTTTTCGTCGCGTTTTAATAGGTGGGTGAGGCCGTGGAGTGGGAGGTTTCCTCCGTTTGATAATGCCTCTCTCTGTCTCTCCCTCATCATCATAATAGTTGTGGTCCTCCTCTTGGTCAGCTTCCCCATCGACGTCGACAATGGCTTGCTTGGGGAGCTGTAGATGATCATTCAGCACAACTTTCCTATCCACATTGGCATAATCCACTGCATCTCTTTCCTCCCCATCTTCATTAATTACTATGGTATCACTTCTACGACTGGCACCGAATCTAATCACTGGATCATCCTCCCCAACATCAGCCTCTCCTTCATCAGCGTTTTCGTCATCATAGTCCTCATCCTCCTCCTGATTGTAAGCATCCTCTTCCTCATCATCTGCAGCTTCATCTCCTTCATCGTCATCTGCATAGGTCATATCATCATTTATTATTCCATTATCATCCTCTTCGGCTTCCTCATCCTCCTCCTCCTCCTCTTCACCATCATCTATGTCCCCAGCAGCACCCTCCATTTGAGCTTGTAAGAGATCACGAGTATCAGAAAGAAAAAGTTCATGCTGACCAGTCCACTTGATGTCACCAGGGTCTACAAGATATCTCAGGTACATGACCAGGGCGCCAGCACCAACGCCTGTCTTGTGTGATAAGCAACCACCTGAAAACAATAAGTGAAATAGGAATTAACACATTATGACTACTGGCTTTCAAGGAATGGTGAGGAAAAGAGAAAATAAAAAACAGACGGCCTCTTAACCTGCTTTGCAGTTTTATGAATACTGCCTTTTAATATACAGCTCGTTTTGACACATATGCAGCATCTTAGAAATCTCAGGAGCAGATGATAGTTTTTATTACTATCTAGCAGTTTTGTGTGGTCTTTATCTGAAATGACAAATTCACAGCCTCTCAGAGGTGCCTGATAATTTTAAGACTTTTACATTAGTTTCTGATGTATCCAAGCACATACATTTTGCACTTCTACACTCCACAATTTGCAGCTTAATGGCTTCCTTTAGGCTGGCAACTGCTGCTTAAAAAGCATGCAAAAAGCTACTTCACTTGCTACTTGTACTGAAGTGCGGTCAACTCTGCTTCAGCATAAGTTCTTGGCAGAAAAGAAAAACTTGCAATTAAAAGGTTTTGCAATTATCCAGGGGCTTTTATATGAAAATATATGCATAGTATTTTGCTATATGGAAAATTTTGCAAAGTAAGCAGAAGCTGGGATTATCCAGATTGGCCATAAAGTCAAAACTGACTGTGTTTATGGTGTATAAACTGGCAATAATACTAAAAACTGAATGATTAGCTCCTGATAATCTATGAGAGAGTCTGAAACTATTCTCACAGATGCAAAATGGGCACTATGCAAAAGTTTATGATGCTGGAGGATGATCTGTAAACACTATGCTTCAACACAGAAGAACAAAGTGAGCAGTTCAAATTTGAAAAAAAAAAATCAAACAAACCCAGACTCATTCATAATACTTGTAAATCACAAATTAATAGCATACATGATATCAGAATGATAATAAAAACAGGAGAAAGCACATATATTTCACACTTACCTGCCATTTCTTTCTCCACAAGCAGACGCCTTCCAATTCTGCTGTCTTGAGGCCTAATTCCATCTCTCTTCATTCCGCCCACATGTTTGTTTTCCATCTTATAAAAATGTCTCTGGCTTGTTAGGAGATTAGGTTTTTCTCTGTTATACATCAAAGATCCTTGGTTCTGTTTACTTACAAAAGAATTACTAGATAGTGAAGTTGAGATCTCTGGTTTTGACTGTGAATTGTGCAAGTGAACGAGACTGTGGTTTGAGTTTGCAGCAACAGGTGTGGCATTGCGTACAACACCTTGAATATTCTCTGTCCTAAATTTTGTGGTCTGATCCGATTTCATTTGAGCACTAGTCTTTCCTTTCAGAGGACCTGTTGACTTCATAACACCCCACTGTCCATTGGATGTCAACTTAACTTTTGAAGGCGGCTGTAAACTGTCTGAACCAAAATGGTGTAATGTTTTATTTGCACTCCGCATTACAACATGCCGAGGCACACGAAGAACTGTTCCCTCAACCACCGTCTTTTGTGGGACTTGTAATGGAGGAGCATTATGAAAATTTTGTTTATTTTCTGAGATGGATTGCACAATCTGTCCATCCACATTTTTTGCTTTCTTGATCTCACTCGGCTCATTTATTATCATACTCTCCACCAAACTCCCAGGTTTTCCGATTTTCCTGACTTCTGGGAGAAGCTTCTCTCCATTTTCATGATAACTCTCCAATAAGGTGGCCACATTAAAATCTTCATCTTCATTTGGCTCTTCCAGCTCCCCAAAACAGCCAGATGGAAACTGCCATGTCAGAATCTGGTCCAGATAGTCTTTCTTCATGAATTCATAAAAACCCAGATTTGGGCACACAAATTCTGAAAGAGAGAAAGGAAACAAAAAAGAAAGACTTGACAGATAACATGTTCTACTGCACATGAAAAGAGAATGAAATGTTCCACCTAAGACAGCTTCTCTCATTTCTAAATTTTACATAGTGCATCCCTCCACTACAGGAAGTACACTTCATAAGGGCATTTAAAGACAAAACAGAAACTCCAATTATAGGCTGAAACTATTGAAATTTTGCTTTTTCTAAGCGGGTTGTGATGAAATTAAAAAAATTGGCGGTTTCGAAACTTTAAAGATGACTTGTCGTCAAACCAATCCTCTTTATGTAGACTGCACTGGATTTCAGTTGCTCAGTAATTGTAATCTCTGTTGTTGAATAATTGTTATAGTTCTGATATTTTGCCAAAGGAAGGATGGCAGCCTTCTTCTTAATTGGCACTGTCCTGCATTGTGTAGGGAAATTTTGTGGACTCAAAGAGATCTCATCTTATTCTCAGGACAGTGGTAGTATTATCAATTAAAACAAAAAACCACAGCAGACTGTTAACAACGTACGTTGCTCCAAAAACAGATCCTGGTGTGACTCATGTATCTTGCCATGCATGAGAACGTGTGCAACAGCCACCATCTCATAGAAGTTGTTAGTGCAAAACTCCAGTTGCAGCTGGCTGATGTTTCCCAGATCTTGCTCAAATATTGCTTTATTCACTGATGCACTGCAGTTGGGCTGAAAGAGAACATGTGCAAGTAGTTTTCTATTCTGTCTCTCCAGGAAATAACCAAGAAAAAAAAATTAAAGGGTACAGCTAGCCCACCCAATTAAATGTTTATAACTGATAGAAGTAGCAATGCTGGTGATTGAGCAGAAGTAACATTTGAGCATTAACTGTGAACTAAAAAGACACTTCAATTAAACATACAATATTGAGTACATGCTTACTGCCATCTGTAGCTGTGAGAATGAAATTCACATACTATTTCCAAGAATGCTCACTAAGCTTTCTTAGAATCTCTGTAGTGCCATTTCATTCTATAATTTCATGAGGTAAATGCACACCTTCCATTTATGTGCAATCATTTGCCCTGATAAAAAGACCTTCAAAGCTTGCTGTCTGAAGAGCAGAACAATGAGCTATTATGCAGCAACTATGGGACAAGTAACATCTTTAAATCTGCTAGCTCCTCAAATACACAACTGTATCCTAATTATTTTTTTTTAATCTATATATGCTTCTTTTTATTCTTGCTTATTAAGTCATATCAAGAGAGAACTGGCAGTTAAAAAAAAAATATGTCATGATGAAGCAATCACGAATGATTAAGCACCAGTTAAAATCACCAATAGCCAGTAACAACTGAAAGATTCTCCACTTACGTCTGACCATACAGAGAAAACAGATATTTTCATGACAAATAAGCACTGCTAACTACTGATGTGTACTTAGACTCAGATGTACAGTAGTTACATGATGCTCTTACCATTATCTCTCCTAAAATGGTCCACAGAAGCTGGTGAGTAATGCCATAGCCTGTGAGACCTCGACTTGTCATCACATTGGCACACTGCTCTGAGATAGGACAGCCTTGACTACCGCCTTGCATCAGCTCTTTCATGCAACGGTCACTCAGTTCCTCACTGAGTCTTGCTATGCATAGAAAGATTCAATGAAGCATTACGTTTTTACATGTCATTCCTGTGCTTTGAAAATGACCTTAGTAAGATATAGGCACATTTTTAATTAAGGGTACCATGTTATTTACGAGATCAACGCTTATCCTAACATATTCAAAAATTAAAATGCACCAATATTTTCCTGCCAAAATTGTAAACATACATGCTGACTCTTTTTTCGTTTCCCCTGTGTTCTCTCAGAAGTGTGACCAGAAAAATTACTCTGGCCATTTTCAAGGTATGATGACGACATTCAGACAGCATGTCATGTGACATAAACGAAGGGAAGAGGATGCAATCATGCATCAGTATTAGATGCCTGGGATGTGTCCTAACCCTTGTAATGCTATGGTAGAACCTATCCTCACCTTCAATCAACTACGCTGGGTGCTGTGGTACAATACATTAGCATGTCAGTGCTAACAGTGTCTTGGTTGCATGTTGCAGCCCAGTGTCAGCCGATTGGCCGGCAGACAATACAGTGAAACCTCGCTATACCGCCACCCGTTATACCGCCATTCCCGCATATCGCCAGCTTTTCGCCGTGGAACGGATCTGACACCTATACAAAGTCACTAAAAATCTCGTTATACCGCCATCCGCCAACAGTTTAACTGTTACATTCATAACTTGAGTATAGTAAATATTGCTCGTTATACCGCCAACGTAAATTTAATCCCCACTTCCCACTCCTCACCTCTACCTAAATCCAGCTAACAGACAGAACATCACTTGGCGCCACAGTCTGTGCTTGTTACTCAAACACCAATCCTACTACACACTCTTCGCTTTTTGGAAGCAAAGTCCTGATAGGCCTACTGATGGGGCATGCAGTGGGAAAGGCGGGTCACAGTTCAATCTCCTCTCGCTCAACAGGCCTAGGGAGTTTGCGAACGAGCGTAAGTGCGCGTGAGGTGATGCTTCAACTGGTTCGCACCGGTCACGGGGTACGATGCAAACAGCACACATTGATCTATGACGTAGGCCTAGCGCTCGTGTGATTCTCCGACCTGGATGTGTAATGTGTAGTAGTCAACTTCTTTTCTTATCATTCTCCAACTTGACACAGACGCTTCCAATCCTTAGTTCTTGCTTGTTTTTAATTTTAACTAGTGTTTTAAAGGGAGATAACTGCATTATTTTAGACATGGTAGCCAGTCCAATGTTGGTAAATTACGTATTTCCCCTTGTTCTACATGGTATTTTCGTTGTACCGCCATTCTCGTTATACCGCCATGTTTCTGTTTGCCCCTTACTTGGCGGTATAACGAGGTTTCACTGTACATGCAAAAGTCAGTATTCATAATAATGGTCACGCAGCCAGCAGGAGGCTGGATCCAAGGTGCCTCACACTACTAAAGTTAGTACAGTCGATTCCACCTATTCTGAACTCAGATTAATCAAATTTCTCTTAAATGGACAGGAAATGAAGTTATGGATTTTTTTCCTTCTTCATGTATAGTAAAGATATCCCCATTTTTCTAATTCGGCATTGTGGGTTTTCTTTAATTTGAACCGACTAAGGTTGACACCTACAAATTTGCCTTTGTCGTTCTTCTGCTCGTGCAAATCACAGTGAATGGTTGTGAAACAAAGAAGTTAGTGCCTGAGAAGGCAAGAGTTGGTAGGTAGGTAAGGACATGTATTGTACAGCATTACTCCATGACTGATTGAGAGGGGGGTTGGGTAGGAACACAAGGGTATCAATCGATAATCACGCACTCGGTGATACAGCACTACATGATGTACTCGCACAAATTAGTCCTCTACATCACATGTGCTACTGTTAAAAAACAAAATGGTTTTTTAGACATAGGCCTATGAGTATAATCGCGCGGTACAGAAAACGTCCGTCTGAGACAAAAGAAAACCAGGAGGACCATCTAGATTTTATCATTTATTGCTTGCAGACCGCAAATAAATCGCACAAGCAACACTAATCTTGGCCTTATAGCAAAATTAAATCAAGGAAAAACTGCAGCAGAGTAAATGGTAACAGTGGATCTCTACTGGGTAGGCCTTATTGAACTTTGAAACATTGACTGAAATGATGAAAAACATTGAAAGCATGCTTCAAATTATTAAAACAATGATTTGTAGGAAAATTACATTTGAGAAAGAAAGAGGGTAGTAAACCACCCATGCGAGTCTTTATTTGAAACGTCCGCGATTGTCTTGTCTGCACTCTCCCAGACTTACCAGTGTCACAAAGTGCTAGTGAGTACTGCTCATGCTCAGCACAGGATAAGGGTGGAGGGGGTTACTCAAGTGGGGGACAGCTGATGACAAGGCGAGTTTATTTTTTCCCTTAAAGGCCTCCTCAAAGCAACTGCTCCTCAAACACACTCAATCCAAATGGTCTTTTTCAGGGCTCGCAAAAATAAAAAAGCAAAGCCGGAAGGGGGTGACCTTGTTAAAATTTCATCCTGTGGTGGAGATGGTGTAACCATGAATGAAAATACCATGGCTATGCAAGCATTTTTTCTAGTTAAAATCGTAATTTGAATTCTAGTAATTCAAACCCCCTGTGAAGGTCCCAGCGATTCTGACTTAAGCAGACTCAACTGTATAATACTGTTGTGCATACAAGTCTATGTGGATGTTTGTGAACAAATTTATTCAAAGATCAAAATAATTATGAGGCCAACAATAGCTAATATAATGTTATCATAATTTAGTTCCATGGAGAGAACTTTTTAATCAAAGTCAGCATAATTGTAATGAATTAAATTGCTACGTTTCAATGTACTTTGAAATGAACCTCACATTGCCTAGACAATTTCCATTTCACTTTTTGCACTTCTTTGTCTGCTAACTTCTTTGTGAGTAACCTCAATCCAGTTTTTCAATCAATAAGTACAATTTCACTCTTTGTCCAGGCTTCAGCCAGAATGGCAGAGAGACAAAAGTGTAGTAAAGAACTAAGAAGAGAGAAGTGTAAGGCACTTACTTTTTGCCTTGGCTTTATACTGAGGAATTTCCCATCGTAGAGATGGCTGGAGCTTGCGATGTGGTTTCATCATCAACCAAGGAGATTCTACCACTCTTGAGAATTCTTTGAAATATTTAGAATCATCTCTCTTCACAAAATCCATACCAACGTTGCCGGCATCTTGTGCTGCTTTTTTAAGGCTGGTAATATTGTTAAAGATGTCAGGTGAAATATGCTTGTGGAGACCAGCTTCATGTTCAGTTATCAAAAGCTGCAACTGACCTGAAATAAGTGTAAAGGTATTTTAATTTTCATTTAATGGTGTTTTCTCGAAACATATGATTGTAATTTGTATGGTTCACCCCTTAAATTTCAAAATTCCCTCAACATTCATTGAATACACACCAAGACTCCTTATTTTCAGCATGGAAACTGAAAAGAATCAGAGTAAAATTTTAAACTCCCTCAATATTTACAAAAGCCCCATCCAAATTTATGATTAGTCAGGCAATGAATGTCACCAACAGCTCATAAGAATCTGTGAAAACACTACTGTGATACCCATTACATAGAGTACATTTTCTACAAATCTTGTTAAAAACGTTTAAAATTAGAAACCTCCTTATTTCTGTGAAAACATGCTGATAATAAAAAAAAAACATTTCCGTAAATATGAATAAACTGCAGTAATGTCAATGGTGGGACAAACAGCTGATCTCCACACGGGACTATGGAAGGACATTGAAAGCAAGTGCAAACTATCAAATGACTTGCCAGGAAAACAAGCTGAGGAAAAAGAAAACCCAGTAAGCTATCCACATGGGTTCTTTACTACAAATTTTTTTTTTGTTTTCTCTTGCCTGAACACAACTAGACAAACAGGCGCTGCGAGGTGAGTAGTACTCACTGTTCTCGCGTGGCAACAAAAAAAAAAAAAAGTTGGGTGTGGGGGAGGGGAATAGCTTATCTAGTGTCTTATAAGTTATATTATCATTCTCTAACCAGGTGAACCACTTTTTATTCCTAATGAGCGGACAGTGCTATAATTGCTGTGTGACTACTCCTGTTCGGGTACTGGGTAGAAAGGAAAGGAGAATGAACAGGCAAGATATTTATATAATAACTTGATGACTGAAGTCAGGCTTTCTCCCATGTTCAAGGGTTTTTAATCCACACTGATCACGCATAGGCTGCATAAGCTTACAGATTCTCCTGAGAAAGACAGTCATACCTAGCTGCAAGCTTATTACTCTCTTATTTGAGCCTTTGCCAGAACATCATCCCTCAATCTGATCAAAAGTGTAAAATTATAAAACTAACCCAATCTAATCAATCTTTGCTCATTTCATACCCCAAATACCCCTATACAATAGCTAGGTTCTTTCAGAGCAGCTGCATTTTTTGTTTTTGAGATATTTGCACTTGAATATGAAATTACTGATAATCTTGCTCATAACCATGATGAAACATCCATACAAAAAGTAAAAAAAAACAAAAAGAATAAACTCAAATGTTTTATTTCATTCTAAAAATATGCCTCTTTTCTTCCATACAAGTGCAAAAAAATAATGTAATAGACAAAACAACATTATAATTAGACACAAATTTATGTCATCATAGTTATGAGCAACAAGGTTAATATGTGTGTCATTTCTATTTTGCGTCAGACAATTGCAATTGGGCATCCACTCATCATAGGAAGCACAGGGCAAGTGCCAAAGATGTAACTTATATAAACATTTCTGGCAAAGAATCGAAAATATTGTTTGAATTTTACTGAGAAAACAGGAAATATCTGTCGCTCATAACCATGATGACATTCATATTTAGCGCTCATAACCATGACTACACAAGTTTTCATTTCAGTTAAATGTTATTTTGAAGCTTAACAGTCTCAGGGCTTTCTTCAAATAGAAGGTATGATGTACCAGTAAGCATCTGGAACTGGTTATGTGATATAATGCCCATCAAAACTTCATGAAAAAGCTTAAAATATCTCTCGCTCATAACCATGATGACATTCAAGATACAGCGCTCATAACCATGACGACACAAACTTTCATTTTAAATGATATCTTGAAGTATAAAAGTCATTGGACTTTCCTCAAACGCGAAGTACGAAATAAGCATCTGGGATTGATCATATTAAGTAATTCCCATCAAAACTTTATGAAAAAAATCGTAAAATATCTCTCGCTCATAACCATGACTCTCGCACGCATAACGCAGTAGACGATACTGGTACATGATGACAAGCAGATATTTTCGATTTGTTGTTTTTTCTGTGATCCAAGATCGACGACAACATCACCATTGGCACGCTGTGAAAATGCTGCGAGTCGGAAGTAAGCGGAGATTTCCGAAACTGAAACAGGAATGACTTTGACTGGCCAATTCTCGCACATAACGATATGACGTCATGATCGGCGGCCAATCATATATCGACAAAATCTAAACTTCCGAGTGACCCCCGAACGGGAATCTTTGTCAAAGTGGCGGAAACACATCTATTTTTAGATCACAGTGTCAAAACAAGAGATTCCGTCGCGCTGCGAGCCTTTACGGAAACTTAGCGTTCGACCCAAATTTGACGACATGTGTTACGCGCGAGATACCAAATTTGATTGCATCATAATTAACATTAACACATGCCGTATGGTAGTTTTTGGTAATGACATTTAATAGCATAAATCTAACTGTGTACTTGAGTAAAAGAAAAAAAAACGAAAAATGGAAAATAAGAGAGTATTGCTCTGGCCTTGGCCTTGTCGACAAGATCAAAATGATCTAGTCAGGCATGGACAATTTCACTGATTTTTTACCCGACACTTTCAAAATATCAGCATCCTTGTCATGTACGCTTACTCAACTGCTCATGCTGATAATACAACTTATTCTGCATACAAGCATGCAAAGAAAAATCAATTGGCACATTAGGCTCTTCAGTTTTAAGTTTTACTGACATGCAAGGACTACCCTATTTTAGGACCAGGTTCTGGCAAAGGCTCATATGGATCCAAGTAACTCTGTGTTTTACCGTAATGGCAACAGAAGTAGCCTAGTTGTGTCCAGGGGAATAATAATTAATAAGAGAGGCACTGGTAGATCTAGTGGTTGTAAGGGTACTGAACTGTCAGAACTACAAAGATCAAATGAACTGAGTTCATAAAGAATGGTGCTGTTGAATTGTATTCACATAACAGCGCTGCTGTCCTGAGGGCACTGTCACTTCTAAGTAAACTGAGACAGATAATTCGACATTTGTAGTCAATGGCAACTTAAGAAATAGCTAGTCTAGTCCTAGACCTAGACGTCTAGTCTCTAGTCTAGTCTCCATCATTTTTTTGAAGGAATGAGTTGTACAGACTAGAGACTAGTGGCTTTCTCTAACAACAGCATCGATTTACTGATTTAGTCTAAGTATCGATATAGTCTATGACCTGTCTCTGACTAAATGAACTGTATCATTATCACTGCGGTGCTGTCCTTCGACATTGCCAGACTAGTTAGTAGTAGACTATAGACAGAAGGGCTATCTCGAACGACAGTACCGATGATGCAGTTCATTTAGTCGTAGACAAGTCATGGAATCGGTGCTGTCGTTAGAGAAGGCCGATAGAAGAGTTCTGCACCACTCGGTCCACTCTTGTTTTGTTACCCATCCATACAGCTCACTGACAGCTAGCCAAGCAGGTAAATGGGCTGAAATTCCTTTCTCTTTCTGGTTCTTTTTGCATATTTCCAGACAAAAACTAAAATTTTATGATCACATTCATTCCTCCCGTCGGCCATCACAGTTCACACCACAAAATTGACAAACACACAACGACAACACCGTCAACACCACAAAGTCCACAATCAGCAGACTGACCGAGACCCCCCACTCTGTCTAGTCTAACTGTCTAACTTCCCACATAATAACAGCTTCACGATCTGAGCGAGCTAGTATTAATGCCAGTAAACTCGCAACATTCACCTGAATACAAATTTACCTGAAAATTATTTGTTTGGTAATGTACGATATCAATGTGCTCCTCGCACAAACAGCAAGCAAAATCTCAGTATGAGAAAGCACTTCCGGCCATCTAAGGGAGGCTATTCACAACAATGTTTAAAAGGACAAATTTACGCAATCACCGACTATAACAGTAAGCAATGAGCATTCTGTACAGGGCATCCATCTTTAAAGAAATTTCGCCGTGGAAAGAAAATTTAAAAAGAAAAGGATTTTTTCCCCCGAAAATAAAAGGACTTTTCGCCTCAAGTAAATTTTCTCAAATAATTAAAAATATACAATAATTATAACGAATTTTGTTTCACTCTCGTTTTACAGAAACCATTATTTAAGCTGCAAATTAGATATTCTTACCAATTATACTCAATTTGTGCGAGGAAAAAAAACCTTGACAAGCTTTGTATGAGGTTTCCAGTCACTGCTACCAACTATCACAAAAATAGAATTACAAACTGAGTAGAGTGGGGATGCCGTGTTGGAGTTTTAGTGCCAGATTTAAAAGATGTTTTCGAAAATAAATGATAACACTGATTCAGTTTCATGCATATTATTATTAATACTTTTTACCCCAAAATAGGTTAATATTTAGGGGACCCGGCACTGCAAGTTATCACCCAGCAATTAGTATCCTGGTGGTACCTATTTCGGCCACCCTAATTTGTATCCTGAGCGCACCTATTTCTGTGCAAACTTTAAACAGAGCTGCATTTAATTTAACCGTGACAGAAAAACTAATTTCTTTCCTGTCGAATAGAAAGAGGCTGGAAAGTTGGAGGCGGATAAATGTAAATTGGCGATAAGGAAATAAAACAGGAATTTTGGAAAGCCAAGAAGGATTTTTTTACGAAAATGGGGATAAAAATAAGAAAATTTCGTTTCTCGGAAGTGAAAGCCCTGATCATGTAGCTTAGCTGAAAAACGACAGTGATTTCGAAAATTAGATACGGAGTGCCAAAGCTGCTGACCATTCACGGACATTTATTGGACATTTCTGTCTCAAATAAAAGGCATGTGTAACCGGGTGGAAAGGCATATAGAATAGTATTCTTTATTCTTGAAAAAAAAAGGGGGTGGGGAGGGAATGTGCGNTCTGATAATAGAATAGTATTCTTTATTCTTGAAAAAAAAAGGGGGTGGGGAGGGAATGTGCGCCCAGTCTGATAATTTTTGTGATGTTACATATTTATCTTAACCCTCTACTGCCGAGAGTATCATATATGCTACAGTGAAAACTGACCCCTCTGACCTAGTTAAATTGGGAGGTTCCATCTTTTTCAGTTACCGCCTATAAACCTACATCTGTTAAGTTAATATTTATGGCATCTAGATGTTCGAGTCTTTAATCCAGTCTGTCTCAGAATTTTTCGAACTGATGAACCATCGCACAACTGAACACACTGTCGAGAGAGCAAAAAGTAGGGACACCTTACAAATAAGTCAAGTTCA